>UXGD01001669.1:0-32312 GCA_900474315.1 Torymus auratus
TGTTATGACCTATCAAATGAGATCAACCTTGTCGCGAAGGTGTGCCTTAAAAAAAAATTTTAACATTTCGAACTGGAGATAAGTGCTACTTTTTTTGAGATTTCCTCATATGCAGTACTTAAATTTCTATATCGTCTCGAAAGAAATGTAAGTAAGTATCGGACGAAAAATGTTAAAAGAAATTGACACGTGGGTGCTTTATCATCGGCAGTCCTTATTTCGTTTCGCCTAAACGTAGAATTCCGTCTTCGCGGCGATCTCCATCTGTGCTTCTTCGTTGGCCCACTGTACCACGCACTGCGAAACAAGATTAGATTTATAAAATAACGTTGATTATAATATAATCATCATCTATAGTAATAGATCATAGAAAAACTGACCCCATCCATGTCGGCGTCGATTTCCTTCGCCTGCTTCTCGTGGGTGACTTTAAGCTTCTCCTTGTCGCGGTTCTGCTTGATGGCGATATTCTTGCGCTCGTCCATGAACTTCTTGATGTTGTTCGCTTTCTTCTCCTTCAGTCGCCTGTCCTTGTCGCCCTTAGTCTTCAGCGCCTTGTCGTTCATCACCTCTTTCGCCGTTTCGGCCGACATCTTTACTTGATTGGCGTTCAAGTCTTTCATGTCTCTGAAGAAGATGAATAATTAATGTATGTGTGCAGTAACTTGGAAAAAGTTATTCGTGTTGAGCGAAATTCGAGTTTTGGTATTATTTTAGTAACTTAATTACCACCGAAATGAAGTCAATAAGTCTAAAATGAAAAAAGCAAAGAATCAACTTTTTCAAAGAGTAAAATTATCCATAAAATAAATGGGAATGATATATAATTATCAATATAAAAAAATAAATATAATAATTTATAGTTTTACTATTGACTTCTCATTGATATAGTACGCCTTTAATAATATATTGTCACAAAAAGCCAGCTGTATTTATATTACATAAGCCGGGGAATCACTTCGCAGTGTCACACATATATATGACACCTTCCCTTTTTCATCTAATGTCTTTTGGAGCTCAAGTAAAAAGGGTTTCACGCGACGTAACCAGACACATTACATGATCTATCTATACTATTTCACCTTAACTACTTTACTCTAAAAATCATTTATACTTATACGTAAATAAGCTATACTACAGAACCAATATCCATCCCAAAATTTCTCAACAAAAACTCACGCATATAATAAAAACAATAATACACTCACTTGGCATGCTTAGCCTCGAGCAATTTGAACTGATTCTCCTGCACGGCGGGTATGCAAGCCTTAATATCCTCCCGCGACACGGCCAATTGAGTCTTCTGCAACTCCCAGACTTCCTTACGCTGCCGGTCCATCATCTCCGTCCACTGCTTCGTCTGCTCACCAACGAGGCTCTTAATACCCGCGTCGTTGACAAGCGCGCTCTTGCTGCAATTTTTATATTAAATAAAAATCTGCATCGTATATAATTTTTCTCGCATATAATTATAACGAAAAGTTTCGTACTCCTTGCCCTTGGCGAGCTTCTCGACGTCGGTGATGTGCTTCTTCTGCATGGTCTGGCGCTCCTTCAGGTGCTTCTTGGCCAGCGTGTCCAGCTCCTTGTTCATCTTCTTGCTCTGCTTGAAAAACTTCTCGCGGCGCAGGTTCAGGTAATTGCACGGCGGCAGCTTGAATTCCTCTGTGAAAGTTTTTGGTTGCTTTGTGAGCGTATTGAGATTTGAGGGAAACACGCGCGTTAAATATCGTTATTGGGCATCGCCATCCGAGGTATTTGCGATTTTTTAGACGCGTTTGGTCTCGTTTAGATATTAAATTAGAATGTACGGCGGGGAAAAGTTTGAATTTTTGTTGTTTTCTAAGTAGTAGGTGGTGAGACGGTGAATCCTTATGTTGGTGCCGACAATTACAGGGGCCGATTTTTTCATTCTATTGTTTTTTAAATTTGGGAAAATATTTCTCTGGCCTCGTGTTTTTTAAGTTTTGTGCCGGATAACAAGGTAGCGCGAAGATGTATTTTGCTTGAATCGAAGAAGAAACGAACATAATGGGTCCCTGTATAATTGTCGGTAATGTAGGGAGGTATTAGCGTGCTAAATTTAAAAAATTCCAGCTTCTATTTTCTTGTCAATAGAGATAAATATAGACGAATAGTACGTGACGGTACCAATACTATAGAAAAAGCAAACTGCTACCGCAGCCCATGATAATAAAAAGCACAATTTTTAATGAACGTTATACCGTATATAAATTTTTCAAACTCAAACTCTAATTTGAAAATTACGTAATAAATTCCTGCAGTTTACTATATTACAATATTATACGGTTAATTTTTACAACCGCAGCTATATCATATATGCACTAAATGCTTCCGTTCCCGAAAGAAAAAACAAACAATTCATTTTCTAAACGCTGCACTAAACCATCAACATAAACAACGATTTAGACACACATAATCTACCCGGCCTGAGTAAACGATTGTTCAGCGCGTAAGTAGGTAAGTACACGCAGGCAAAAAAAGAAATCATTAACCGCACGGTAGATATAAACGCTGTATACGCAGCGCTTCATTCAGCGTTCATTACAAATATTATTAAACCCGCGTAAAAGTCTCTTCTCTTTAAACTCCGCTCGCAACAGCGCAGAAAAAAAAAGAAAGAACAAAATAATCTCGTTTCCGGAACGCGAAGACGACAACGGCGTATATATATCCTTATAATATACGGAATCATTCCATCATATCCCACACACGCTAAATTTCGTCTCACCTATTATTAACAATAAAAAAAACCGTCCCTCAATAATCTTAATTCGCGCGCAAATAACGAAAAAAAAGCACCACACTCCTTCTATACTGCACACACACACATACACTCTACATCCACTGTATATATACAATACCTCGCTTCTTTCTCTCCTCCTCCTCCTTCTTCTTGGCGTCAGCCTTCGCGTCGGTCTGCTCGATGCCGAGCCCCTTCATGGCCTCATCTCGTTTTTCTGCTCCCTTAGTGAATGCTCCCGGATCCGACAGCATCGCCATGAAATCTGAAAGCACGCGCCCGCAACTGAGCACCTTGATACACACGCATACTACTTCGCTCCTTACCGCACGTATATTATACACTTATATACACCTTCCGCGAACCGAGAGCGAGCGCGAAAAAAAATCCGCCACTGCACATGAGCCTGCGAGCGGCATATCCGTTCTCTCGACGCGAGATGTGTATATTATGGGTATTTGCATATGTGCGCCGGGGCGCCTGTGTGTTTGTTTACGCGAGTGGGAGGCAAATGGACCGGGAGAGAGTTTAAAAATGGCGCGGGAGTGTTGCGGAATTTCTTCGGTTTACTCTCTTTTGTACGCGCGCGCGGGTATTTGGATGAGCGAAAAATCGTAACTTTTCTCGTGCAAATGTTTGTAGTGTATAAAAACGAATATTCAAAGGGATATATGTATTTTTAGTTGTTGTTTTTTCTCGAATATGTCGAGCGATATTTTTTTTTTTCAACTCCGACGCACAGTTCAACCGTTCTACAAACGCGTTATCCCGATTTTACATTTCTATATAGAAGTATGGGTATATTTTTTTGCATATCACGAATAGACCCAATATTGGTTGTTTTGCATGTAATGTCGATATACGCACCTCCAAAACCATCGGGCACGTAAATCGACAGCTCGATCGCGCAGAACAACATGGGCAAAGCCATCGGGAAATTAGCCTCGGTCTTCAGTGAAATATGCCTGTATCCAGCCTGCAGACCGTCGAGCGGTAAAATCCTCTGTCCTAACAATTTTCCGCTTTCTTCGTATACACCTTCAATCCCATACAATATCAGCATTAGCATGGATAGATCAAAACCATGATTTTTTATTATCAAGATTATGGAGCGAAGTTATACATACCGAATCGAAGCACAGCCAAGTCCGGAAGTACGATTTTACGGAACGTGAAGGGCTCCTCGTTGTAAACCGGGTTCAGTCCGTTCGCCGGTACCATGCGCGTGCGGAATTCCTTCTTAATGGTATCGGCGGGCAACCCGTACATGTCCACCTCCACGTACGTTCCCACCTTCTTGTCCGACAAGAACTGGCCGGCGATAACCTGCGCGCGCACCGATCGGTTTTTTGTTTTTAGTATAATGTGATTGAAGTACAGTATAAAAAAAAACGACCTCTCGTCCTTATATATATATATATATACACGCAGACAACGAAGATTCTCATTTTCGTTTTAGCAGCTCAGACAATGCGATTAAAAGGTAAACGTATTTTGCGAGAATCGACTTATGTATATAAGAAAAATCCAGACGGTTATATTACATTCCACGGGCCATTACATTATTATGTATATATATACCGCAGCGATTAAACTTCGGTAAATTCGATTATTCGCGAATTTTGATTATACTGTACGGTGCCAAGTGAGAAGTCGATATATCCTACATATGTATATATATAACTCGAAGCGTCGAGACGGCTAATAGTGAATATTTCAACTCTGGCCCACATACCCTGACGGAGCATGAGGCAGCGATGACACCGTCCACTTGCTCGGAGAAGGGGTCGAATGTCTTGTCGGACCTGCGCATAAAGTCTGGCTTGAGGAGGTACCCCGTCGTGTTGTTGAACTCGAATTTGCCCTGGTTGAGCTGCATCGGCAGGTCGGGCGTCTGGAAGTTGAGCGCCACCATCTGACAGCCCGCGTTCCAAAATACCTGCGCACGTATATAATCAGTTTAATGGAGGGGAAAAAAATGCATAACCCAGTGCCACGACGCGATCGGTATATTTTTCTTTCGTGTCTCTATGCTATTCTGGAGCGCGCTGAGGTGACGCTTTTAATTAATCGAATTCTAGAGTTCGCGCGACGATGCGACCCCGAGAGTACATCGAACTCACTGGCTTACGATTAATAATATACCTGTGCGAGCAAGAATCTTCTGTGTATTATACGTCGGTCTTATATGTATATAAAGCGTATAAATTAATTGATATCGGAGGATGGTAGAAATCGTGCGCCGAGGGTTCCAAATTTATAAAGCGCTTCATGTATACAGTAATAATATAACGGATAACAGCGAGGAGGAAGAGAAGCAGCAGCATCTCACCTGGGGCATGTAATTCGAGGAATCGACTCGGGTTCCCTTGGGATAGATGCGGCTCATCTGGCGCTTGTTGTAGTTGACGAACTCGACGCCCGACGACTTCAGGTAATTCAGCGCCGACGTCTCCGCGAAGGACGACATGTTGTGATGGATGTTCTTCTCTGGATGAATAAGAACGAGAGAGAAAGAATAGAATATATAGGTGCGAGAAGAGATTTGGTCGCGGGGCAGACTATTGTCGATATAGGGTCCTTTGAAGAAGCTGTAAATTGTTCCTTTGTCGCGAGAGGGGCGAGTGCAAAGGTGTTTTCGATGCAATTCTAAATTGAGTGTAGTTTATATTTCTTTTTTAGGATTTCTTTTCGGCCGTTTTATTTGGGATCGTGCTGCGAGCAGATTTTTTTTTATGGTTTAGAAAAGAAAAAAAAAAGGTTTTTCTGGGTAAAGAGATGGGAATCAGTTAACGTTGGAAAAGGTATATTGAAATTTTTAATTTTATCAGGTAATCAAAGATTTGAATGAATTTTTCAATAAGGAACTGTATAACCGCCATCTTGTATTGGATTTATCAACGGTTTGTCTGCGGAGTCGTAATGAATAGTTTAAAAGTCAAAGGATTTTAAAAATTATCTTTATATATAATGAAGCACACGAAACGCGATTAAATGTGTAACGAGATATCGGTGTCATTATACGGTAAACGTCGTTTTCAAAAATCTTTTAATCGAATATATAGATAAATGGAATTTCTCGCAAAGTTTCATGCCAAAATTTTAGCTCTCCCGAAAAGTGTTCTTTTTTTATTGCTCCAATTCTTTAATCCAATTTCTTATAATTGAATAATCTATCGAAAGTGCCTTATAAATTCACTCATTCTGACATTTTTCTCAATACCGATTTACAATGTATACCGCTATATACAAGCTTCATTCTGTAACCCAATCCTCCCACAAAAGCATCATCGATAATAAAATTATCCTTACTCTCGGCGTGATCGAAGCTCTGAAACTTGACGGGCTGGGCGTAGTTGATCATCGACGAGAGCCAGGGATGGCAGCTGGTGGCGCTGCCAGTGTACGCGGGTGCAGCGGCCGCGTCGCCACCCTCGGCGCCTGGCTCGCCCGGCGGTGCCGCTGGATCGGGTGGTGGTGGTTCCTGCGAATATAAATAGGAACATCGATTAATGTGAAACGGAGAAAAAGTGTCTAGTAAATTTTACAAGGTACCATTGTAATTCTCTCACAGACTGCGCATCTGACAAATTATATTATTATGTACTATAGTAATTTTTCATAAGGGACTTTTTCTAAGGAACATATGATTTTTTTTAAGGAACCTACACGAATTTTTCTAAATAATTCTTGTAAAAATGCCAATGTGGGCCGTCTGTGAGGGAATTACAATAGTAATTTCATAGTTTTTCAAGCTTTTCGTATAGATTTATGCGCGCGCGTATTCGGTCAAATAAAGATAAGTCGAGTAAATGATTGTGAGTACGTTTTTTATAGCGATATATAAGAATAAAGTATTACCGATATGTTTCTCGACTTATACAGATTTGTCAAAAAATGTGTCTTATCTTCATTATTTAATCTATATATCATGAAAGTTACTTACTTTTCTGAATATATAAAAGTTTTAATTTCAGAGTTTTACCCTCGAACTAATGCAAGTTTTAATTTAATTATGTCATTTACCATTAACTTCCTAATTACATAATAACGCAATGCTACTTTAGTTAAACTATAATAGTCGTCCCTCGGATACACCGCATCCTGTATCGATCCCGCGAAATCAATAAACGTCACTTACATAAGCTTATAATACGTATAAATGTGGTTACGAGCATGAAGTTACTCAAACTGTGTCGCGCGCAGGAACATATATCACTTCAAAACAAAGTTGTATTTTTGTGTATAAAAAGTTCTTTAAAACGCGAAAAAAGTTAATCTTTTAAAGATATCAAACTTAATTTATATACATTGTATATTGGAGTCAAAATACTTATACATTATTATCGAACCCCCTATACTAAGAAAAGCACAGCTCGCGTTTCCTTATAGAACCATAGTTGCGCTTTTCTTCGTACGGGTCGATATCTTATCGAAAATTATATGTGGTTTCGAACTACAATAATCGAATATAAAGTTCCATTAATTATGCCCAATCGAATCATAACATGTAAAAATATTTTACCTTCGGTGCTTCGGTAGGAGGCGGCGCAGCCGCGCTCGCGTCCTCGACGGTCTCGTCCTTAGCCTCGAATTTACCCTGTTGGAAGAGCTCAAGCTCGACCTTCTCCACCTCGGGTTTCAATCGCTTGTTCTTAATGAGGATCTTCCTCTTCATTGCGTTTGGCGGTGGCAGAGGCTGGCCCTCTACGTAAAGCTGTCGGAAAATAGCTTTTGGTTATTTTTTAGGGTGAAATTACGTATTATTTTAATAATCAAAGTGTGATACTCAATTGAGACGATTGACATGTTGCGTTATACGCGGGAAGAGAAATTCTTTATTGTACATTAAAAAATAAATAAAGAGATGACTGTTTTATGTCAGTAAAATATAATTTTAAAAGTGTAGCATTCTTTATTGTTTGTCCACATTTTTTATTACTCCATTATGTTCTCAACTTTAATATACTCAAACATTTATACGTTGTCAACGCGTTTCTCGTTACGAAACGATCCGAGATACACCAAAACTCACCGGATAATCCGGAAGCGCCTCTTTCAGCAGCAGATCGCCGAAAATCTCATCGAAATACTTGGCCATCTTGTACTGATTGGACATACAAAGATGATTCTCGATACTGAGGATCACCGGGTACTCGGAGGTGACGAATGCGCAATCACGAATGGCCATCAGCACGTCCTTGAACAGAATGTCGGTACACATGGCCTTACCGTGAGTTATGATTATCTCGTCTTCCGGCTTCTTTCCGTCCCAGCAATCCAGCTCGACGCATCTACATAGTGTAACAATCATTTATACAGTCGAAGCCATTTCGAGGTATCGATCATAATAATATAAGGATTGTCACCTGCATCCAGCTAAAAGGGTCTGTCGGTACATCTCAACAGTACTCTTACCGCCGACCTGCTTGCCGCTGAGATACGTATTGTGGCTCGAGTTGATGTAGTAGTGAGACAGTGGCTGGTCCATCTCCATCCACTCGTCGAACTTTTCCAGGAACACCGGCGCGTTCTCGTCCGACATCAGGTACCGAATGAATCCGTCTTTCGATATTTTTTCTAAGAAAAGTGCGATAATGTATTATACTTATATACGAATCACTGTATTATGCTTATATAAAAGTTTAAGAGAAAATAGGATTGATTATTACTCGCAGTTTTGTTCTTGTCGTCGAGCTCGTAATCGTTGATAATTTCTATGCACCTCTTCTCGTCGTACAGAGGGAACAGGATCTCGTTGAGCCGGGGATCTCGCTGTTTCTCGTTCATGAACTGCACCAGCTGCTCCAAACTGATGGTGTCGCCTTTTCCTTTCGTTCTGAAATGCATTTGTCGTCAGTATACAAGAGGAACGATGGGAAAAATGTTGATTTAGATATGTGCTTACAAGGATCCGAAAAGCTCTTCGATGTCGTTTCTGGGACAGATTTTGAAGTAAAGGGAGTAGAACTTTTCGAAGGTGAAGGCACTCGGCTCCATTTTGTCGTTCTACGAGTAACCGATAGCTTATATATCATAATGTTATCTTGAATACAGAAAACTTGTATTATTTACAGATTCGTACCTTTCCATCGGGCAATCCGAGCTCCTTCAATCCTTGATAAACGAGCTTTTCCGTCTTGCCCGAGGCGAAAGTCTTGGTGATCACCTTCACCGGGACTTTGCCTTTAGGATCTACCTGGAAACTCAGTTTCATCCAACTGCAATGCAAAAGACATCAGAGCTTTCTTGGAGCCGTAATTAATTAATTGACAAGCATGTAACAACTTTCTTACTGTTTCATCAGCTGTGTTGTAGGGCAGACGTTGCTCGCCTTGGTGTTGTGGGTAACAAAACGCAGCCCCTCTTGCCATTCCTGCAAAACAAAAGCCAAAAAAAGTCGTTTATTATCTCGAGCAGGGAATTCTTTTTCTTGGTATATCAAGTACCTTGGCAGTTTTTGCGTCCGGAAACGTGATGTGTAAGTAATTGATGTTGGTGTAGTCGACGTTGAAGCAAACGCATATTGTTTTTTCGTCTATCTGCTCGGGTGTTCCGTGCTTGGTCAAATTCTTAATCACCTTGGCTTCCTATGATTGGAAATTCACGAGAATTAAGTGACGATTTTTTGGTAATCTTACAGTTAATTATTGCGAGATACCGAACCTTTGGCGTACCGCCGTAACGGATGTCGCTCACTTGGGCGAGTTCGACTACGTCTCCGTCCTGGAATCGAATAAATTATAAATTTTGAATATGTGATGATTATTTTTTATTTAAAAGCGCACTGCAGATTACGGCGGTATATGGGGGATTCTACAGAACTTAACGATTTTCTGTATACGCTAAAATAACCAAAATATTGTTTTGATGAAAACTTTTCAGAGCTTATTTTTCTACTGCTATAATAATAGATCATACACGTTCCTTCCCCACGATTCGCGAATTTGTGACGAAAACTAACGCGACTAAGACGTGCTATAGCTAACGTTCTAGTTTCTGATGCAAATACGTTAATCTTCGCCGCAATCTAGCGAATCGTGCTAGTCTAATTCGACGCGAACCAGTGATACGCGTTAATCTTCACTATTACAAACGCTGGAACGGGGTGAATCGTCGGAACCTGAATCATGCTGTTTTTCGTAGGGAACGTCGATATCATGTACGAGAAAAATGTCTAACCATTAAAAAAGTTTTCGAAAGGCCTGTCGCATCAAGTCTCATCCTACGTACCTGGGTTTCGTGATTTAGATACGAGATAAATTTTGGAAAAGAAAACAAAACTAGAGAAAAATGAGCATTTATTTTCATTTTGTTAGAATTAAAAGACGCGGATTCCTTCAAAAGTCATGTTAGTACAAATACGAATATCAAAACATAAAAAGATACTATTAAATAGTAAGATCTTTAGTATTGTAGCATGTTGAACTTATGAAGGGAATTAATATTTTTTAATAAAAAAAATACAATTTTACTTGTTTACTCTAGTTTTATATTTTTAAAGTTTATATATAGCACTCCTTCCCGACATAAAGCTGTATTTAAAAATTTTTCAATAATAATGTTCATAACTAAAAAAACTATATTAAAAAGTGTTTTTTCATTGTTGCCTGTTGGAAAGTGAAGTAAGATTTTCGTGGACTCCCTGATAGGTAAGTATATTTTGAAGAAAAATCTTTGTAACTATAACTAATGAAATTTAATTTAAATCTTTACATCTTTACATAGCCTACGAACTACATCAACCCAAAATCCTACTTTGTACTCTACAACCGCATCTTTCTCTCTCGCCAAACCATCGACACAATATAATATACCTTTCCATCGCTCTTCCAATACAAGAAGAACCCATATTTATCGACTTTGAACAGGCAATTCGGCTCGCAATCGACATTTTCCTTCTCCTCGACCCAGCGATCATAGGTCCCGCCATTCAGCAGGAACCCTGGGGTCTCGCGCTGCCAATTATATTCAAACTTCTTCGTCATCTTGGCGGCACAACAGTAGTAGCAGCGGCGACGCTGCCTCGCGGCACCACCAGCTCTTCCTGACAACGACTGACTAGGTTTGCTGCTCTTTTTTTTCCTCGAGCTCACCTTCTCGGCTTCACCTCGGGTAAACGCAATTAGCCAGCGCTCAATCCAATTTTTCCGGATTTGCAGACCGTGACATACAGAGGCGCATTCAGCGTTACGCGAGGTAGACGCGTGGATGTCCACGTGAGGTTTGTTGTCGATGAAACCCTGCGAGTTCGCGAGGGTCAAGGTGACAGCGACAGGGTGTACTTGTATTTTGTTCATGGGTGCGGGGATGTTGTGGAGGAAGGTGCAGATAAAGGGATTATAGTAGGTATATGCTTGATTAGGAATAAAGAGATAAAATGATTATTGTAAGTATTTCAGGAAGTAATGTAAGCTGAGTGGTGAAAATTAAATTTCTGAGGAGAGTTACGAAATGTGGCTTGATTCAAAACAGAAAAAATGGTTAATTTGATTAAAGCGTAATATGCTTTTGCTTAATACTGCTTTTATTATATAAATAATAAATTCGTTTTGTGCCTATTACAATAGCGTTATAGTATAGATGATGACTGCTATAAGTGATTGAAATGTTATGTGCTACTACTGCACACAGGGATTTTGCGCGCACGCAGATTCACACGCACATACATCCTTGTCCTTGCTTCGTGCATGGGAAAGCTTATAATTACACATGTAAGTTGCTGAAAAATGTGAAAAACATGGCTTGTAAATTATTTCAAAATTTTCCAAAACATATTTTCAATGTTTTACAAGAGAATTAGTTATATTAGTCCGCAAAGTGGTCTATTAGCTATTCCAGTCGCTAAAAGGGCGTAACGTTATTTATAGTTTTGTTATTTAGCTTTTAGCAAGGCTAATTTCATTTTTTAAATGCCTAGAATTTTTTCTATATAGTGGAACATAGATTCAATTTAAGTTATGGCTATGCATTTTTTTTCAATTTCGGAAAAAAATGAATGGACTTTTTTGGATTGAATTGGCTAAAGTGCAGTTAGCACACGACGGAGTATAGTTGAACCGTTCTTTTTAAAATAAACCGGCTTTGTGAGAAGTTAATATTAATCTTATGGCATCCTTAATTTTTTCTTCGTGAAAGGTATACTACATTTTGATCTATTTAATAGTTTTTTTTAAATATGCTTGCAGAAAATTACAACAAATTTTCTGCTTAAAGTGGCTAAATACCTCGAATTACTTTACTTTAAAATTTCAAAATAGTAAAAATCTTAAATACCGCGAATAACTAAGTTATATAGAGTTTTCCAATAGATATAGACGTACTTAAAACAATTTTTATTTGATATAACCGAATATATTTTGTTAATATTCTTTCACATAAGCATATGTATGCTTTATAATTTGTCAATCTTGAACATGAAAATATTTTATAATATTTCCTGCTTACAAAAGACTCATTTAGTCAAAGTCAAATATGTAAAAAATGTGTATGTAACATCTTTATAAATTTCCATAAAAATGATTTTGAAATTTTCATATACCTTCGATAACGTAGTAAATACTTTAAAATACTTTCTTCAATATTTGTATTTATTTAGTTTCTTTTAATTTCCTGCAAGCTCTACAAAGCAGATACAAAGCTCAGGCATCTATCCAACCATTTATTTATCATATTCATTTCATAAACATTAATATATATATAACTATTTTAATTTAGTTGGCAGTTCAATTTTGAGACCATGTTTAATATTTATACAAATAGTTATCTCAATGTGACATGTTGACAATATTTATGTTACTGTTCCCTCAATCAATATTCTTAATTATTTAATAAATTTCAAAATTCCCGCCAACTCACGATCTGCAGCTTTCCATCGTTATCGCACCAATCCTATTTTCCCTTTCAAAAGTTTTCGTTTCGATCTCCCAACTCTTGTCCACTCTCATTCTCACGATTGGTTCATCATTTCCCGCGTTCTTTACCCATTCAAAACTCAACGCTGATTGGCTCGTCCCCTAGGTTCATCAAATTTGCGCGCCATCAGCGCGAAAAAGCATGCGCACACTACTACTGTACGCGGTTATGAGGACAAAGAGCCCGCCACCATCTTATCCGTTCTCGCAAGTTCTTGCCGGCTCTCTGCGCGCAGGCTCCACGCGGTCGATCGTCTTTTCGTCTCGCCGACGAGTTCAACTCCCGGACGATTCGCACACACAGGCATTCCTATCGACAGGATGAGTGGAATCACAAGGAACGCCCTACTGAGGCTGCCAAGCCTCAAGAACCTGGTTTCGGGAGCCACGACCGCGGCGCCGGCTAAGTTCGCCGGACGGCTCAATGTGCAGACGGGCAGCAGCAGAACCCTGTGGACCACGTTTCAGCAGCCTAGTCTCGCTACCTCCTCGTCGGCGGCGAGTATCAGCAAGGACAACCACAGGAATCCCTGTGGATGCGCCTCCTGCAGATTCGCTCATACCAAGGGTGAGAGTCTTTTTCTTCTTCTCTCATTGAGTCGGCTCGATGTTACGTTGTTTTTTCGCGATGACGAAACACGTGACTCGAATGGGCAACTCTATAATGGGGTATAACTATAAGTACATAATCAAGTTATTATTACATGAGGATTGATACATTGTTTATTTGCGCAATACAGCCGAGAAGGAACTCGTGGAATTCCTGGCAGAAGAGATCGTTGCTGAGAAGAAGGCACTCAAGGCAAAGACCATCCCCACAGAGCTCGATGGGTTCAAAGTTTCTCTCAATGGAGCCGAAGTCACACTCACCAAAGATATCGGTGACGAGAAGTAAGTAGCTGAGCAATGAATTGAAAGAGTTTTATGAAAAATTGATGAGTAATAGAGCTGTTTTTCTTTCAGAATCAAAATAACCTTCAATGTCAACCACACAGTTGATTCTGACGCAGAGCCAGAGCTGGACCCCAGGGATGATAAACCTGACACGGGTGAAATGAAGAGCAAACCAAACTTTGAAATTGAGATTAAGAGGGGAAATCAGACCCTGACTTTCTCCTGCTCCTTCAATAATGAACCTGGTGCTTCTGGAGCTGATGATGCATATAGTATGTATCTTATATGTAATGTTTGTATGTGCAGTTCCAAAGTTTGAGTACAGGATGATTTCTCAATATTCATTCTGATAATTAACCTTTGGGAAAGTAATACATTTTTATGTAAAGATTTATTTTTCATTGATGGAAAATAAATTTGAATAGAAATGTTACATTCAAGTTTTATATTACTTTATTTTATCTCACACAAACATTATTTTATTAAATATTATCAATTTCTTTTTACAGATGACATTTTTGGTGTTGATGAAATTTCACTCCATGAGGGAGAACACACAGAAAATGTGTACGCAGTTGGGGGTGAAATCATTGATGGGGTCAGTTTGATAACACTTTTTCTCACTTATATCACTCATTGTTCCTATCATTATAATTAACCATGTACACTTTCTTACAGTATTTGTACGATCTCCTCATGAACTACTTGGAAGAGAAAGGTATTTCCAATGATTTTGCAGAGAAGTTAGTTGAATTAAGTACAAGTTATGAACACACAGCTTACATTGGTCTGTTGGAAGGCCTGTCTAAGTTTACAGCAAAATAATTCCTTGTTTTATATATTGCTTTGATACATAGAATGTAAAATCTGTACCCTTATCCTTAGAATTTTAAGTATTGTTAATAAAATTACATTATAAAACCAAAAGTATATGCTTATATTGAAACAAAAGAATATTTTTTAAATATTTTATTTTTAAAATTGATTAGCTTTGCTAAGGCAATAATTTAAAAAATTATTTTGCTATAAAAATTCAGTTATTTATGAATAAACATTTATATTATTTTAAATACATATTAAACTGTACATGACAAAATAAATCACAAATGAATAGATCACAATATATTTATGTAACACAATTAATCACACTAAAAAATCAATACACTATAAATGAAATAAAATTTCACGCATTAATCTCTATTACAACATATATAAAAATTATTACAAAGAATGTTTATCTTTGAAAAAAAAGGAAAAAACAGCACCCATTACAAAAGTTTCAAAATCAGAATTTGTGATCACGAGATCAGTTTATACATAAAACAAATAAAGTATTCTGTTTTTATGTTATAAAATAGTAACTATACAGGAAAATACAAATAAATAAAATAATCAACAGTCAAATTTTGAAGTCTGCAGGTTACTGTTTTGTTGATTTATTCACTACTTAGATCAGCTACTTTTGCATGTGTAGTAGCAGAATTTTGACTTAAACGATTACAAGTCTTTTTGTGTAAAAACCAGTGTAACCTTTGACATTCTCTATCACAATATTGTACCATTTTGCACTTGCTGCATTTTTTGGTAGCCTTTTCTTCCCCACATGTAATGCAAATTTGTACGTCATCATTAAATGCTCGTTGTCCGTTGATAGCAGCAGAAACAACTGATATGGCACTGGGTGGATCTTTACTTGCTAATGTAGCAACCATTTGTCGAAAAATAGCGCTTTCTCTATAGTTAAATTCTCTGATTGACTCTTTTAAAAATAGTTCTTGAAACTCTGATGTTCCATCAGCTTTTGTTTTCAAAAATTTTTTGATGAGCAATTCAACAACATCAGACTTTTTTTCTTCACCCTTTTCTTCATTTGTTTCTTTATCATTTTTTGTCCCTTTGTCTTTTTCATTTTTATCAGCTTTCATAGCTTCTTGACGTTTTTTGCATTTAATTACTTCAGCTACAATACAACTAAGATAGTGGTATTTAAATGCCATTATTTCATTTGTCTCAGACCCTTTAACCATTTCTCTATGACGCATTGATTCAAGAACTTTTTGTATCTAAAATAATAAAATTATATGAAAAACTGTATACCTTTCAATATACTTACATGTATTCTCGTGACACTTACCATTGGTAAATGGTCCATCAAACCAGCATACTTTTGTAAATTAATCAATACTCTAACTGGGTGAACATTAACTTGCATGATAAAGGAATGAAAAGAATCTGCTAAATGTGGTTGCAACATTGGTTCTGTTTGCAGGCCTTGTGGTTTAATATAATAATCTATATCTGCCTTTGGAATATAGTTGTTGATTACTGCTACGCAATTATGATTTCCAACAAATGCACCCATTTGAGCTGCTGTTCGACCAACATCATTGGTGGCACTAATTTTTGCTCCATGAGACAATAAAAGCTGACACAAGTCTGGATTGCCACTTAGAGCAGCAAAGTGCAGAGCTGTGTATGAGTGTTCATGCTGACCATCATTTACATCAGCACCCTTCAATAAAGAAAAATATCAAATCATAAGCATAAGTAAAAATATTAAATCTACAGATGAAAATGAAATTTACTTTGATTCATAAAATCAGAAAAAATAAATCATCAAACTCACATGATCAATGAGCATTTGTGCTATCTCCTTGTTACCCTTGTAACAAGCATGCTGAAGAGGAGTTATCTTGTTCTCATCTAGGAAGTCCATCTTGACTTTATTCACAGCCAGCAATGCCTTCAACTCATCTGGCTTGTTGTGGTCGATCTTGTCGAAGATCTCCTTCTTCAATTCGGGCGACACGTCCGCGGAGTTCGGCATTTTTCACTGGAGGAAGCACTGCACCGTCCCAGGTCCTCGTCTTAGTCGAGAAAATTCGAAAGCCCCGGGCGGAGGTTACGCACTGTCGGAACAAGTTTCTGTTCGGAAGAACGTCAAAGAAGTTATCCTAATGGCCAACCGCTTATATACGTGACTGGAATGTCAAAGCGGTTCCTCGAATTTTTCGAAAGTATAAATTATATATAACTTGCCGGGAGAGACCGCGGACGCCGAAAATTATTGTGTAAACAACAACTGTTGTCTCATATATTGTACAGTGGCGGATAAAGACAGCAGCAACGCGCGAGAGGGAGCGCAAGATATAGTAAGTATATAGGTGTGTAGACGACGCGCGGCTGTAAAGCTTCGTTCTTAACTTAACCGGAGCAAATTTGCTCCGAAATTAGATATCAAACGCTAGACATGTATAAATTATCGCAGATTTTGATCGTCTACATACATTTATGCTTTGCTTGATCAAAAAAATCTTCTACCGGATAAAAAGCCAAAATTATTGCGCAATTATAACCAGACGATTCATAATAATCATAATTCTTACAGACTGATTTCCCTCATGAAAACGGGGCTTGCGAAGGCCGTTTCCGCGCTAACACTATATATGTACGTAAAACCGCACTATATGGTTCCAATGTGTGGACTGTGGCACTGAATATACAGTGGAGTACTGAGTGTGTATTCCACAAAATAATGTATGTGTAACTGTGATTGCGATTCGTGCTAAACAGATTTAACGGAATAAGTAGTTCAAAAGGTAAACCGTTGACCGGACACATAAGTAAACACACGGACGGTCCTCCAGTGTTCAATGGCGCGCTTATAACAGTAGCGGCGACAGAGAGACGTTTGATGAGAATTAACGCACACCAGGATGAGTTCGCCGAGCAGTCCGACCTCGGCCGAGGTGACCACCCCCGAGCCCGTCAACATCAAGGAGGACAATGGCGTCCAGGAAAACGGCGACGTTCCTAACCTCAATCCCTGCCCCATGAAAACCGAGTCCCAAGAGGTACAGCCATCAGTGCCATCACCACCTGGAATCGTCGATTCCGTCGTCGCCGCCGACAAAGAAGTACTACAGACATCAGTGTCCTCACCGCCCGGAATCGTCGATTCCGCCGACAAAGAGGTACTACAGCCATCAGTGCCTTCACCACCTGGAATCATAGATTCCGTCGACGCCGCCGACAAAGAGGTACTACAGCGATCAGTGCCCTCACCACCTGGTATCGTCGATGCCGTTGACGCCGCTGACAAAGAGGTACAGCCATCAGTGCCCTCACCACCTGGAATCGTTGATTCCGTCGACGCCGCCGACAAAATGGTACTACAGCCAGCAGTGCTATCACCACCTGGAATCGTCGATAACGTCGACGCCGCCGACAAAATGGTACTACAGCCATCAGTGCTCTCACCACCTGGAATCGTCGATTTCGCCGATACCGCCGACAAAGTGGTACAGCCATCAGTACGCTCACCACCTGGAACGGCTGGAACCGACGATTCCATCGACGCCGCCAACGAGGATGTGGTGATGGCTACGTGTAATGACAAGGACGTCAGCAAAGACGACAACAAGGATGACAAGCCGCGACCGGTTTTCAAAGTCGTGTTCAGAGATGTGAACGTTTTTCAGTAAGTCACGAGTTCATCGATGTTTTTTTTTCTTTTTGTTAAGTACCATTTACTTTTTTGAATATGTGTTAATCACAACTTTGATTCACTATGTTATATTAGTTTCTTGACTGTGGTTTACTGTCTTTGTTTTGATTGACTTGGATCATAAACAATGGTACCAATGAATATCTCAACTAAAAATCAAGGCACAATTAAAATGAAAATTTTTTCAGGGAATACCGACAAAAGATAGAGAATTTCCTGAAAGAATTAATATTATCAGAGTGTGACAAGGAATGTATTAAATCTTCTACTACAGATTTAATGTTAGAAATATTTGACTCTAATGGTTTTAAGACAGATTCCCCTGATGCTGGGTTGAAAAAATGGTTAAAAAGAAAACAATCAAATGATACTCTTTTTACTTTTGACACAGAACCAAAATTACAAGATGATCTTGACATTCCTATGTATGGAAAGGTATGAATCAAATTGAAGAATTGTAAATACAAATAGTTACTCAAGGTTACTAATACATTCTATTTTTTAGAAATTCAATAAGGCCCTTGAGAAACCTGCAGAGAATGCAGTTAAAACTAAAGAGGATTATGCCCCAAAAATGACATGCTTTAATTGTTTGGGTAATCACAGCTTACGAGATTGTGATCAGCCTAAAAATTATGCAGCTATTAATAAAAATAGGAAAGATTACAATTTTAAAAAAGGACCTACGAGTCTGAGATATCATTTGGAAGATGACCAGAAGTATGGACATTTTAGACCAGGGCAAATTAGCCCAAGTTTACGAAAGGCATTAGGTTTAAAAGAGAATGAACTTCCTAGACATATTTACAGGTAAATGGATTTGTATTACAAGTATAATCTTTATGAATGTTTTAACTAAATTTAAAAACTACTTTTAGGATGCGAGTTCTTGGTTATCCTCCAGGTTGGTTAGAAGAAGCAAGATTACAACATTCTGGAATAGCTTTATTCAATTCTGATGGACAAGCTGAAGTCGGTTCTGATGAAGAAGGTGAAATAGTAATTCCAGGAGACAAAGACAAATATGACATAAAAAAAATTATTGACTTTCCTGGATTTAATGTTGTACCTCCTGAAGGAACTCGTGAAGTTAGTTAACTTAATATCTTTCTATTGAGAAATATAATGATATATTTGAGTTTAACTGTATTTCTTTTACAGGAATGCAAACAATACTGGGGATCGTCTACGCAAGAAAGATATAGTAAAGAAGCTATGTTATTTGTACTAAGTGACAAACAAGCTGATGCTGGATACAAACGAAGAAAACTTCCAAATCCAGCTAACTCAAGAGTTTCGACCGACGTTAATCCAGGAGAAATGGATATTGACGAAGTTGAAGGTACTTAATCATGAATTCTTTTAACTATATTTTTTATTTATTATTAACACTTTATGTTTCATAATCTTCCAGACACTTCTGTTGTGTGTTTACCTGTAAAACATCTATTTATTCCTCCACTACCTAAGGACAACAATTCAGGCACTCCACCTCCACCACCACCACCAGAAATTGAAGATTCTGATAGTCAATCACAAGAGGAAATTTCCCCTACTTCTAATGTATGTTACATTTCTATCATTTTGAAAGTAAAATCTCTAAATACTAAAATTATATCAATTCTTGATAGGTATAATTATCTTTATCTTATCCATCACGACTTAATAATAATTATTGAAGATGTAATTAGATATTTAATTGAAATACTAACATAATTTAACATTTGTAGGGCGAAAGCACGGCACCGTCATCGCGGGATGGCTCACCGTCATTATTTGATTTAGAATGTGCAAAGAAACAGTTATTAGCTGCATTAAATGCAGCCAGTCCTCAATCTAATCCAGATTCTGTCAAAGGTGGAATTCCTAAATCAGACTCTTCAAATACTTTAGTACCTGTATCTGACTCTTCAAAGACTGAAATATCTGCGATGGATACTTCTAACACTGAAGCATCTGCGATTGATATTTCTAAAACTGATGTCTCTGCATCAGATACTTCCAAGGGTGAAGAATCTGATTCCAATAAAATTGATGTAAATAATGTTGTTACTCCTAAAAGTAGCCCTAAGATAGTGTCTGTAGTTGGATCTGGACTCAAGCGACCTAAAGCTGTACATTTAGGTACTCCAATATTACACAGCTGTTCGCCTTTCAAAAGATTACCAACTTCTGAGAAGTTTTCAAAAGATATTTGTGATGTCATTAATTTTGAAAACTTGCCAGATTCAACCGGTAAATATGATCAAATGTCAGAGTTACTACATAAAGTTAGACGAGCAGTTACAGAGATACAGAAAGAATAAACTTTAAAATTCATATTTGTAATATATATACATATGACGATTCTTTTCTTTGTGAGAAAAGAGTTTTAAGATTATCGCTGCAATTTCTTTACATCTAAATATGAAATAAAATTTTCGTTTTTTATTAACTGCTTCGTGTTATTTTACAATATCTTTTCCAAATGACTTTGATAAATTCTAATTTTTCAATATTTTTCTTTGTGCATTGCATCTGTTCAGTAAAAAAAAAAAAACTAAAAAACATTATACTTGTATAATCTTCTTTAAAAATTTATATATTTAAATTATTATCTGTACAGTCGTATCATAGAAATATGTAAAAAAATTCAATTGTGTTGTAACATGCAGATTAATTTTCTGCAATATTTCTATTAAAATTTCATATAAAACAAATTTAAGAGTTACAACTATTTTTTTTTCTTCACATTAATACGCATATTAAATCGGAACAATTTCAATCAGTGATACATTTTTTGATCTTACATAAAAGTATAAATCACTTTGTACAGTTCATAAAGAAAAATAACTAACATCTTTATTGATCATACATGAATTATAAGCAATTTTCTTAATAGTCAAATTATAAAAATTAAAACTCTTAATGAATACCGACAGTTTATAGCCGTTTGATCTATAATTATGGTATGCATTAAAAATAAATATGTATAAAATTGAAATTTTTAAAACGTGTCATAATAATAAATTTCTACCAAATTATATCAAACAATTACTCCAAGATTGAATGTTAGAATCAGTCTCAAAGAAGGCTATATTGCGGCCAACTTTGGTAATAAGATTTGTACACTTCTAGCATTACATTAGAATGGATAAAATGTTTGAGAAATATTTTTATAAAACAGTTTTCACTTTTTTAGCGGTTCCCGTTTTACAATTATTAACATTAAAACCAAACCTTAAAGAATTCACGGTTTCATTGTAAGATTCATCAAGCGGCGAGATATTAAGCAGCATAAGAGTTTTTGAATTGCCTCCCAGAGATGGCATAAGTAAATGTGTAAGCTTTGAATTTCGATATGGTATATGATCTTGCTTTTGAAGTAAAGCTAAAATAACATGCCCTAAATTAGCTAAAGACTTGTTAATGTTTTTCGTTTCCGCGATCCTTACTGCTTCTTCATTCTTCAATCGCTCAGAGCCAGCCAAGTCGACTAAATTCAAATTTCCTATGGAAACTTCTTGCTTAGTCTTATGTGTACCAATTAATCGTATTCTTGCAACAGAATGAGATCGAGACGACCTAAAAGGAATAGTGTTCTTTACATGCTAAATTTTTAATTTATTTGATATGTTATAGGATGACTGCATTTAAATAATTTTACCGTTCATTAGATTGCGTCGCTGCCATAGCACGGTTTTGTTGAGCAATTAGAAGACATTGATTTAATTCTTCTGGACTATTGATTTCTTGAACTAAGAGATTGGTAACATATAAATCACTTCCTTTGCTGTCTGCCATTCTTATTTCATGTGATTTTTTCGAATAGTCAAGAAGGTCTACTATTTGTTCATTGTAAATTTCTAGAAAGCTTGCCTCAATTTTGTATTCCCAACCAAGTAATTCGAAATGTTTCATTTCATCAAAAATATGTTTTACCTGGAAAAATAACAAATTCATAGTATTATTAACTATATTCATGTTGTAAATATTTATTTTATAAGAAGGAGTTTTACCGTTCTTGGAATCATTCCTTCGTCAACTGTGCCAGGAAAACCTTCCATTGTATAAGTTTTACCTGAGCCTGTTTGTCCATAGGCAAACACACATACATTGTATCCCTCAAGTGCTGATTGTACAAGCATAGATAATTCTTCAAAAACATCTGCTTGAGAAGTGTTTGGGGGAAACACTTTATCAAAAGTAAATTCTAGACGCTGTGCTTTCATTTTATTACTACTAGCATCTTCCAATTTACCTACTTCAAGAGTACACTCGTCAAGATAACTAATGGCACATACGCTGAAAACATAATTTTATTATATATTTTTTATTAGAATTGACAAGTAAAATAGCAGTTTGAATGATTAAAAATAATAATGAAATAAAATATTATTTTGTCTGATAAATCGTTTTTTAATTCTTTTGATAATTAATGAAGTATGTGCTCATACCTTTTTGAAGCTTCCTTTGGAATTTTAGGTCTAACTCTACAAAATACTCTAATGTTTCCTTTTAATTCTTGAATAGCATTGTGCAAATATCTTCTGTCTCTATCTAGATCTTGAACTAATGCTGTTAACTCTACATTTTTCGTTTCTAATAGAGTAATTTTTTCAGTGCTAGTTTTTTCTTGTATTTCTAATGTTTCTTTTAATTCTTTTATTTCCTTATCTTGACTTTTTATTAAAGTTTCTTTAACAATCAAGTCAGTTTTGCACTGCTCAAAAGAAGCAGAGACTTTTTCATACATATCTTTTGACTCTTCTAATTCTTTGGCTAATATATCTTTCTCTTTTGTAAGTCTTTCTATTTCTGCCTTTAAGGACTCTAAATCTTTATTGAAATCATTAGCAACCTTTTCCAGTTTCTCAGCTTTTAATCTATTAGTACTTTCACTCTCTCTGAGGCTAATAATTTCATCTTGTATGTCATTGTATTGCGTTGTTACTTCTCTATGTTTTTGTTTCAATGTAGTCAATTCATTAGTTGTATATTCTAATCTTCCCTTGAGATCCCATTTACTCGGTTTTGCAGCTGCTGGTTTGGCAGTAGTTGCTGTAACAGTTGTTGCTAAATTTCTACCTATGGGGCCAACAGTAGTTGCAGGTCTAACTGGCCTTACCATAGGTTTCATTGATGTTTTCAAATTAGCCCTTTTTGGCTCAACAGCATTATTAACAAGTCCCGGTCGTTTCTGAATTCCTCTAGCCACAACATTTGGTCTTGATATCGTAGTCATGGTTTTGGCTCTAGTAATTGGAGCTTTATTTTCATCTGCACCTTTTGATGAAATATTTGTTGTACTCACTGTTTTTGTTATAGCCTGTGAACTTTTTGTAGTGGTCTTTTTTGTTTCTGTTTTACCAGAATGATTAGATTTCAGTTTATCTAACTTTTCAGAAATATTAGATGCACTTAAAGAATTTATAGTTGAACCATTTGATCCAGTGGATGAATTAATTGTAGAGTTATCAGACGAAGAAGAAGAATCGATTGTTGAGTTAGAAGATATACTTGGGATTGTAATTGGAGTAGTACCAGTCACAGTCCTGGCAGGAACTTTGAACTGGAAATTTGGCTTTGGAAGACGAGATTCCATCTACAAAATGATTTAAAAAATATGATTTATATAGTTATAATAAATAATTTAATGATATTGGAGTACTTACTTTAACAATAAACGGCAATAAAGTTTTCTTCTAAATCTAAATAATACTTCTCCCTAAAATGATAACATATTAATGAAAAACCATAAATATTAAACAATTATCTGAAAAAGTAAGCACTTATTTGCTAAAACACCGAAGACAAAGCGTAAACAATATGCTCTCGATACGAAAACAATACAATCCACTCGTATTTGTAAACAAAGCGTGGGATAAACAGACTTCGAAAAAAGGAGCGAACGATCTAAAAAATAACCCATAACAGAATCAATTTACCTTCTTGAGTGCAAGGTCGCGCTCAGTGTCCGAATCTTCGTGCCGCAACAGACAACAACGCACGGGACGAAGACACTTCTTCTACACACCTTTTTTCCGCTCTCTTTTCTCAGCGACTCCGCAGATCACGCAAATTCATCTTCGCTGTCGTTATTACACTCGCATGCAATTAATTAACTATTTTATTATCGTCTTTCTTCTCCAACAATTTCGTGAATTTTCTTGCGCACGCACACTTGCGGCGGCTGTCTCTGATGCAGTTTTCGCGAGAGCCCGAAAAACGACAGTTGACGCGCACACGATACGGCGAGGCGAGGACTCGACGATACAGCCGCTTGAAAGGAGCGTTAGGAACTTTTGAATTTTAGCCGACGAGTCACAGCGTGTCAGCGCGTTCTACCAATCAGCGGCGAGCTACGGAGCTACGAACGGTCACGTGGGTCGCATTCAAAGTTCTCAAGATTATCGTAAAGTTGCTGTGATTTATTCATCATTTGGAGCTGTTGATAAAATTGGTATGGAAATAGTGGTTTAGAAGGAGTTGGTAGGTATTCCGACGAAGAGGAAGAACAAAAAATGCTGAGAGTTTGAAAATATGTGTAAATTGTAAACGTTGCTACTCGGCCTTAATTATGGTGCGTTTTCAACGATGGTTCCATTCATCGCCATTTGCTACTATGTACTATATAGATACATGCGATACAAGTATGTTTATATTATTTATTTACGCAAAGCACGCTGCACGCTCCTATCTGCATTTTCACATCCCGGTATCTATATATATATATATTAATCATACCGATCACACCGATTTTTGATTGCCTTGATACAATTAACAACAAATGATAGAATATCAGCAACAAAAGCCTCTTTTACTTCTTTTCGGTACATTTTAAATTGAATAACGTTAGTTCGTAACGATTGTAATGGGGATTAATAGTAAATACAGTTTCGTAAAAAGACATTGCACGCAGATTTTGCTCGATAATAATGTGAAAATTAAACATTGAAAACATTTATTCAGATTATTCACAAACATTAAAACGAGCAGGTATATAAAAAATCAATTAAAGCGGTTATCAGTGATTCAGTGCTTATAGGTATAATCGTTTTACCTAAAAAAAAAAAAAAAATCAATCCCGAATTAATAATATACGCAACAGCTTATGATTCCCATCGCTGATAGGTACCTGAAAAGAAAAGAGTCAAAAAAGGAACTTCATCGAAAAATCTGTACGGTATGGCAGAAAAATCGCTCTCTAATAACATTGCTCCGATTCAGTTTGGCGAAACGGCTTTGTAAGTATAATAAGTACAGGACTTTACGGCCCCTGCAACACATCTCCTGCACAACCATATAGTACTATACTCTTCCATACACAACAATACACGTCGTGCACGATACACAGATGTAAGTGCGCGCTCGCGCTGGCGCTGCTCGACTCTGAAAACTTGCGTCCGAATTTGCCATCGCGGCATCATACCTTCGTAGTGCTGGTGCCTCTATTGGTAAGTACATATATATAGCACGTGTCCATATATACCATATACGTAAGTATACTTACCTTTTACCTTATACCTTATAGCCGCTAGATCCGTACAGGCGCAGGCGCAGAAAAGGCATTTCGCCGAGAGCATACATACAATATAGCAGGCAAAAGTTGGTGCTGCCTGCTCATATACACCTATATAAATATAGTTGAGTAAGTGTGCGCGCGCGCGGCGAGCAAGCGAGCGAGCGACGAAACACGACGGAACGGAACGGCAAGGCCCGCATTCAGTGACACGGAGGATAAAGAGAGGAAAGAAGGGAACGAACGAAGCAGAGAGAGGAAGACGAAGGAGACAAGGAGAGCGCCAGAGAGAGCGAGAGAGACTCTCTGTGCGTGTGCGGCGTTAACCCTCCGACAACGTCCTCGAGGCATTCTTTAGTGGGTGGTCGAATATAATGCGGAGGATTCGTGGTGGCGCACCACGTTCTGACGACGATCCTGGTACTGCCGTGCCGCTCGTACATTGCAGTGATCAAGTTTTTTCCAAATAATAGTAAACACTGTGTGCGTGTGTGGCCGCCGACTAAATATATAGGCAGTGTGTGCTGCGTGACAGAGAGAGCGCGCGCGCCTGCTGAGGACATCACCATTCACCACACGCATCCCCCTACACGTTGTACACAGATTGCTGTTGTGAGGACTTATCCGCATATACCTACAGCGCAGCAGCACGACAACAGCGACAGCGAGGGCTATTATACATGTACGTGTACCCGACCAGCAGCAGCAGCGCACGTAAGTGTTGTTCGTGTCGATGTCTCACATTTTCGCGCGTGCACGGTTTTTCCCCCTGGCCCTGTGCCGTATATACCTATTACATGTGTGTCTGTGGATATGTGTGTACACACCCCGGTCGTCGAGGAGTTTTTTTTTTTTTTTTTGAAGCAACAGTAACAGGGGGATCCTTGCGGCCTCGTTGTCCGAGCGACGAACTACGGCCGATCAGCAGGTATATACTATATACCGAGGCCTGTGCTGCTGTGCACACCTCGTGTGTGCACATACCGCCGCCACTACTGCTGCCATCGCCGCCGCGCGAAAAACCGTTTCGCTAGCCTATACTACTCCTTATATCTCCATTTGCTCCATTCGGTGCGAACAGTAGTCGCGCGCGCGCTGTTACATACTATACTCTTTCAGGAGTTAAATAGCGATGGATCCGCGGTTTCGGTGATCATAACGCGCGATCGTGGAATTAAATCGAAAAGAGGAGGGAACGACAAGTGGAGATATATCATCGGTGAGTGTGTATGCGCATTGGATCGTGGCGTGGATCCCGCGCATTGTGCTAACGAAAGAGAGGTTATGCCGTTGTCGTCGAGAAGTCGTCCTCGTCGTTGGCCGTTGTAATGCCGTTTTGGGATTGAGCCGATTGGGGGAAGGCATTGAAATCTTTAGATGGCTGGATGTAATACTGAGTGAATGTTAACTCCTTGCATGCTGCTGTAGTCGTTGTTGGAATAGGTGTGTATGCTGTTACAAAGGGCTTTGTGGTATTCCAAGCAGGGTACTACTGTGCCATAGGATACTTGGTTGTTCTGAACAGCATTGGTTCATTGTTTTGGATGGGTGAAGATTTCTCTTGTACTGTCATTACAGATGTTTTTTGTTTTGTTTTGCCAGAGGCCCCAATTTGGTTGTATTATGCTCAATCTTGGGTGCAACAAGTTAGTACAAGCCTTTTTGTTGTCCTACACTGTCTTAGAGTAATGCTGTTATTTTACAGTTGCTCCAAAATCTTTTGGCTTGTTAAAAGGCGTTGGGAGATCTTCAAAAGATACATACAAATGTATTTTATATTTATGATGAAATAGCTGCAGGGTTTTTAGTTGAAGGTTTCAGAACTATATATTTTCAATAAAAAATTCAATGTACATTTACATGAGGCCATGGAACATTGTATTTAAATATTGATTAACAATAAATTCTAAAGCTTGTACAGAGCAAGAGCATTAGGATATTGTTGCTGTTTACCTAGAATGCAGTAGAAATTTAGTAAATTCCTAGTAGTTGAGACAATTTATTAAATATTTTTCTAAGCGTAATTAGCATATAATGTAACTTAACTTTTTTGTCAGTAGGTTGATATAGCAGATATCCAGAACAGAAGGGGATGCTTTAAATGGACTCCTGCATTGCAACATTCTCTCAGCAGCAACAATTTCCTACTGACCTGAGCCCAAGTGAGAAGTACAAAATAACTCGCGTACACGTTGGGTCCAGTATTGAATACTATGGCACAATATTATAATGTAGTGACCAATCCAAATGGTACATATAATATTCAATTAGAAGACATACAGCTCATTGATGGGCAAAACGTTCTACTTGTTGAGGATATTAACAATGGTGCTAATTTAATATCCCAACAAATTGTGACTTATGCATCTGCACCTGATAACACAGAGCAAACATTATTTTCTCAACCGACAATTAATCTAGGAGCTCACGTTACTACAGCTCAGTTGGAAACACGGTAATTTATTATTGCATGGAAAAATTGCAATCGTTTCTTATTCTTTTCTAAATAAATAAAAAACATTAAATTCTATTATTAGAGCTGCAAATCTATTAGGCTGATAATTACCTCATTTATGTCTAAGATTATTTTAGACAAAATCAAGCAGTATGACTGTTTGGGTTTTTAGCTATCGGTTTATTTCTTCTCTATTGTGATAAGTGAGTCTTTATGTTTCTATATTACAAAAAAATGTATATTATAAAAAATATTCATTAAAAATTATTTTTTTTCAATTTTTAAATATACAAAAGTCAATCAATAATTGTGATTTTTCATTTAAGTTGAAACATCATACTAATTATACAACTCATGAAGTTTTGTTTGGTATAACCTAATTCACAAACTTTCACTTAGACTTTACTTTGAGCTATTTGTCTTTTATCAATTCATTTGATTCTATATGATTTCTTACTTCCCATTAGTTAATCTAAATATTGACCTTTCTTTAAATTCAATAATAGTAATAATAATCAAATACAATATGCTTTTGTTTATTTCAGACCGAGTGTGTATATAATTAAAACCAATGATCCACCTATTCAACAAACCATATTTAATAAATCCAATTCTGACAACTCAAAATTACAAGATGATAGTAACAGTAAAGGTAATAATTAATTAAGTGGTATAGTAGCTAAATTCAACATTGTAAACTAATTTACAATTATTCAATAATAAACTTAATTTTATAGGATCTAAAGACCAAATAAATGTTTGTTATACACAACCATTTAGTACAAGAGAGAATAATGAATCGTTTGAGTTGGTCATAAAAGAAGATCCAACACCTGTAAAGAATATAGTTACAAATACTGTAAGAAATCAACAGCAAGTTGTAACAGTTAGTATTTATGATAAATTATACTTTTTTTTATTCATACATAATATATTAAATAATTGTTTTTATTTCTACAGACGCAATGTTCAACACCTAACGTTTTAATACAAGGTAATGCTGAAAAGAAAATTACTCGACTGATTCCTATTAATAAACGGCCTTCCGTGGTAACATCGACTGTTGGACTTTTAAAAACCACTGCGCAAGGTTCAAATTCTCAATCAGCAAAAGTGGGGAAGATGAAACGTAATTCCAACCTTGCAAATCCTCCAAATATAACGTTACCTACGCGATCGAGAGCGTCAACAGGTGGAGTGAGTACAGCAAATCAGTTAGCAACACCACGAACGCCTCAAGCACGACCACCTATTCACTCAGATGCATCACAAAGAAATTCATTACCTCTTTCAAAAAATCCTACAAATCCACAGTTCCCTGAAATGGGACAATTAAGTGAGAGAATAAGACAAGCTACATTAAAACAAAGACAACAACAAAATGAACAGAGGCAAAAGCAACAACAGCCAGTGATGGCTGTTACTCCTATGCAACGAACTGCACAATCAGCACAAGCACCAGTTCAAAGACAAAGAGCAATGGGTCAGTTGCTAACGTTAAATCGGCAACAGTTGCAGTTGCAGCAACAGCAGCAACAACAGCTACAGCTCCAACAACAGCAACAACAGTTGCAGCAGCAGCATATGCTTCAGCGGCAACAAGCACCAGTAGTGATACCAGTGTCACAGCAGAGTCGACAGGTTCAGGTTTCGACAATGACTGAAAATACAGAACCCATGGAGGTTGACTCTAGTGAAAATGTGCAATCTGAGAGACTAAATCAAATCAATTGTACAGCAAAAAATGAAATGGAAGAGAATTCCAGTGAAAGTTTTGCATATTTGCAGCAGGAAATCGACGATCCTCATACTGCAATAGTGCAACATCAAATTCAAGGAAACGAAGCAAAAATGCTTGTAATTCTTGAAAATGGAGAACAAAGGTTGATTACCTTTGAAGTACCCAAGGAGGACTGCACTGTTCAAGATCTATTAGAACAAGTAATGGTTGTTATTTTGTTTTTGTATTATTTTATTTTAGTTTTAGTTTATTATAGTTTTAGTAACTTAGTTTATACTATTTTTATTAATTACTTTAATTAGATAACTGAACATTTTTTTTAATATATTCACTGAATAACTTGAAATTTTCGAGTACAAAATTGTATAATTTTATACATTATATCAACTACATAGGCTCTGAAATGTAAAAAAGAGTTATGTTTATTGAATGTGGCTATACTACGTTCATATACATTGATTGGAATGCAATTAAGTAGATGATTAATGATTTGAAGTATGTATATTCCAAAAATAAGAATAGTTTTTTACAAAAGAAATTTTTATCAAGACTATTTAAGTTTGATAAAACTTTTTGGCTACCTCTATCATTGGTTAAGAACATAAAAGCACTATTTTAGTAGAGCATTCAAGAAACGTTATATTGAGCAAATTCTAGAAAAATATACTGTATTGGAGTCAAGATATTTTTTGCTATTTAAATTCACATTAAAAATCAAAATACCTCTTTATTAATTAATTACCTACGATAATTCAACCATTAAAAGTAGTATGAAGTATATGAATCCGTCATCGCTGCTTCTAAAGCAGTATAGACAAAGCCAAATAAAATCTAAAGAAGAAGAAGAATATGGATTTGTCATATTTGATTTAGTGTTTCGGAATTTTTGGCCGAGAACGGTGTTCTTTCTCGATGCATGGTTTAATTATTTAAATTCATTTTGTTAATTAAATAGTAGTTTAAAATAGGTTGATAGTACGTTTTTAGTATCGATAACTTAAATGGACGAGAACAATTTTCACGTTCGGATAGCATCATTGTTTGTTCGGAATAACTTCTTTTTCAACGCTACGCTAAAATAACATGATTTCCGACGATATTAGTATCAGTATCCACAAACTTTACTATATTATAATATTAGTTATTTAAAAATATTTTTCAATCACGCAATGTAGCAAAAATCGTCTTGAATAGATTTATACATATATTGTAATCAAATTGAGGAAAAAGAACTCGTAGGGTAACTCACTGTAATTTTCAGGCAAATATATTTTCATCACAAGAACCACACGTGTCTTTAGTATCGGATCCAGCTCTTGGTATAAATTATATTGTTGATGTTACGGCAAAATCGTCTATTCACGAAGAAGATCATGGCGAAACGTCACCAAGCAGCGAAGGTTCATCTGTGACCACTATTAGCGAACCTAAAACACCGTAAGTGCTTTATTTATAAACAATTTAATTTTACATATATAATTAAGTTATTCATGCAATAACTGATAATGTAACTTAACTTCTTAGGGTAAAAAACACAAATCCACCTACGATGCCTCATGTACCAGTCAGTCCAAGGGTATGTGCATTTATGTTGTTAATGTAAATCTGTCATAGACTTTAGTACACCATAACATTTTCTATCTTTGCCAAGCTAATTTTAAGGCAATCCTTTCATACATCATTATACATTTTTACCCGATTATTCATCACGTTCGTAAACCTTTAAATATTTATTAAAATAATTTTATTGATTTAATGAAAAATTAATATAATTATAATTAATATATTTCTATAAAAATGATTGTTTACATTGTGTCTTGTATGCTATACTTGTTATTCCAACATGACAAGTTTTGCGAATTTTTTTTGTAAACTTGTAGGGATGGATAAAAAGATTAATATAGGATGACCTTCAGTATTTTTTAATTAATGTTTAAATATATTTTGTTTATTCGGAAATAAAATTTTGTTTTCATATTATTAGCTAATTAATACTGCAAGAATTAATTTAAAGAAATATAGCATTTCTTTTACATTTTTGTCCGGGTTTTTCTTGTTTTAATTGAATTAATTTTGTTTTGTCTTTTCGAAGACTTAAATCATCTATAGATTAATTATGAAATGCTACCAAGCATGTACAAAAATTATTCATGGAAATTTCACTTTTCAATAACTTCTTTTATTTTGAATATTTTTAAATTTATTTTAGTAGTAATTACAGTCAACCTTATATTTTAACCTTTTCTGTATACATATGTTTACATGTATTTTATTTCATTAAATTGATTTGTAATTAATTTTACTGTTTTTTTTTTCTTTTATTTTACATGTTATGCACCACTAAAAAGTACAGCATTTTACTGGTACTAGAAGTCACATTTGCATTTAGATAAAAGGGTTTAAATATATCATTTTTGTTCATTTTTTAAAGTTTCTAGTATTTTAACTTAGTATACTAAGTATTAAGTTTTTAAATTATGAATTCAATCATAATTTGTATGGAAATAGGTACCTAAATATGTCTCAGGGATGCTGG
>UXGD01001670.1:0-32307 GCA_900474315.1 Torymus auratus
TTTCAATATCTTTGCATTAATATCAATAATGAAGTGTATTTATCTGTAGATGAAGAATTGCTGAATACTTTAGGCATTATGGTATCTTTCTAAGTTCGATTAATATTTTTAAAAGCGAAAATACCCACATCGCCCTACGAAGTACCCATTTCGCCCCACCTTCCCCTACCACTAAGGCAATAATTACTTATCTTTGTCATGCATCAGATAATTTCATCTATATTGAATTTTATTTACCAAAGCCTTAAAAATGGTAAATACATTTAATTAGATTAATAGATATTGAATTTATTATATTATACAAAATTTATTTATTTGAATTCTACAGAAAATACTAAAAAACAGCTCTCTAACCGTTTAAACGTTCGTGCCACAGGTCAGCTCAGTGCCACTTGCCAGGTGCACCGGGCCACTTCGCGTCTACCCTCGTAACCGCTAGGCGGCGCAAACAATCCCGCACTTAAAAAAATGTTTTCTAGGGAAAATGAGATCCTACAAATGTTGCAGAAGCATCGCTTCTTGGCCTTTTAGTATGAGTAGTGCTATTGGAACGCCTGAACGCAAGGGAATCCGTCTGCACTCATATACTATCATCACAAACTATTAAAAAAGAATTTTAAATTATTACTGACCTATAATATATGAGACTTGCATTAATGTAGAGAAACGTATGTGGAAGTCTACAAATAAAATTTAGTTAAAGCGACCACCAAACTAAAAAAAATAATTTCGTGTTACATTTCTGGGACAAGGTTTTTCTGGTTCTATGGGACATGATATACGAAAAAAGTAGCGTACCAACGAAATCGATCTCGGTCCACAGAATTTTCAGCCATTTTTAGCATGTGCATGTGTAAAAAACAAATGGAAAAAATATACCAATAAATGTATCATGGTTTGTATATTACATAGCATTCAAAGCCGGTAAAAATGTTTCACTTCCGATGAGAATTAAGTACAAGAATAGAATTTTATTTACTAGGAGAGGCTCAGGGATCCGGATCACGGATTCGGCTGAAACTTTCAAAAAAGATATTAATGTTTTTGTTCGAGTATCGGGCAGTGTTCGGATATCGGGACGTTCCCTTTAACATTATCTAGTATGAACATATAGTTTTAATGTATAATAAAAGACCGTTCTGTGCTTGTGTAAACAATTGCGAAATCTATCACCACATTACTTAAAAGCTATATGTAATATTACACACAAACAAAGCGTGACATGCTTTTTATACGTATTTTTCGTTTCCACGCTAAACTTGAGCCCCGAGAAACTTCCTTAACTACTAATAAAAACCAGACTCGTACTAAATAAAATTGCATTCTTGTACTTAATTTTCATCAGAAGTGAAACACTTTTACCGGCTTCGAATTCTATGTAATATATACAAACCATGATAGATTTATTGGTATATTTTTTCCATTTGTGTTTTACACATGCACATACTAAAAATGGCTGAAAATTCTGTGGACCGAGATCGATTTTGGTGGCCGCTCTAACTGAATATTATTCTTAGATTTTCTCATATATAGGTTTCTTAAATTAATGTTAATATTTTTTTACAGCAGCTTCTCACGCCATAAAATTAATTTATATTGTGGCCTTGTTGGTTCTGTAGTTAATATCATAAAACAGTACAGATTGGCAGCGGTTTTGTTAGATCGTTATACTATTATCCACGAATCGATATTCGTCTCGTATAGTAAAACATAAGAAAGAAAACGAAAGAGAATCGTTCAACTCCCCGTCAGTTTCCGTAAACTTCAAAACAGATCTGAGGGATTAAAGCGAGAGTAGCGTTCTTGCATTTCCCAAATAAATCAGCCGAAAAATTAATTCCCCTGCGTCTCGCGTGGAAACGGTCTTATCCCTTGCGTTCCCTCCCGAAAGCCAGGATCCAAAACAACGTTAAACCTCGCGGCAAATCGTCCGGCTTAGTAGTCCCTCAGCTTGTACGCCCTCCGAGGGAGAGAGAAAGAGCTTTTCATGCCGTCGAACCGTGGGGCTATATTCACGCAACACACGGAGAGGAAACTCCGGAGCTCTAATCCCGCGTTATGGATGGGACCCAAGGCTAACCTTCGCTCGGCCGAGGAAAAAAGGAAAAGATTAATGTCCGGTGGTGTGCGGCAGTAGCTGCTGCTGCCACTGTAAATTCAGCGGCTGCGGGAAAACAGTCTCCTCTCTGTTTCTCTCTCAGGGCCGTGAAAATTCGGAAGGGGTGGCGCGACTAATTTCGACGTTGCGGGGGCCGCTAATGAAATTCTTCTCGCGCCGCGAGGTGCCCGGGCCTTGAAACACGATGCTCCGTGCCTCACCGAATTTCACGTAAGGTGCAGAGAGAGAAAGAGAGAGAGAGAGAGAGAGAGAGAGAGAGAGAGAGAGAGAGAGAGAGCGCAGCTTCACGCTCACATTATTACGTGCTAATGCGCGCGGGCCGCCAGAGTTCCCATGAAGATGAAGTAATTTCTTTTTTCCTTTTTTTTCCTCTCCCACACCCCTCCTTCCCTTTCTTTCGCTTTCGGCGGCGGCGACTGCGGTCTCGGTCTTGAAAACTCAATTTCTTTTTGTGAATAGGCGCGCGCTTTTTTCTCGACGCTTGCGAGCGCGCGTGCTTTTAATTGTTTCGTATACGCACGCGCGGCTTTGTGTTGGTGTCTGTGTGTGTGTGTTTGCTGTCGTAGCCCGTTTCGCTGCGTGGCGAATCGGAAAAAATTAATTGCCTACTTTTGTATTTGAATAATACGCGCTTTAACGCGAGCTAATTTCTCAGGCTAGAGCTTTTTAATTAATAGAGATGAATGTGTGCGATGCCCTTTTTTGGGCTGTGACGACAGTTTTGAATTGAAATTTTTAATTTGGTGTAGGTGTTTTCAATTAAAATATAATCATCTTTTAGCTGTCGTACAATGATAATTGCGTGAGATTTATTTTGTTGGATCTATTTGGACAGCAATATTAAAAAAATATAAATGGAAATATCAAGATAGAGGAGATAGGGACATTGTAATAATTAATAACCACAATTGTATTTATATTCACATGTATAATAAGTATTTTATTAAATTGGCTAATTAATATTTACAGTACGCTATTTACAAATAAATACAAACGTTTTGGCGCGCGAAACAATCAAGTCGCATGCGCTCTCCTTACCAATAGGAACTCTCGTACAGTCTGTTCGTTGCAGCTTCAGCAAGTCGCACGGTCAATAATATTAATTACAAAAATATCATACAAAAGTGAATGTGTGGGTGGAGATATGTGAGTATGTGTGTGTCTGAAATTACAAAACTATTATAACTGCGGTGTGTCGGCTACGTGTGGGTGTACTGTGTTGGTGCACTGTATATTATTAGAAATCGGCGGACGTCGCGAGGGGCTCGCTTGGCTCTCTACTCTTTCACAATTAATTAAATTCGTTTCTAACTACCGCTTAAACTATTATCTAAACGATGGATTTGCGCGAATACACGAGCCGAGCCTGTCCCCTCCCCCCGCGACGTCGCGCGTCCGGGTATACATTATTATCATATGGCATTTTGGTGAAACTGTAACACGTGTGTCCTATACATCGGTTTACATAATACAGAAAAATATATAACTTTATACAATATTGACATATACAGACGTCGGTGCGCGAACAGCGCTCGCGTTACATTATTTGTTTTTCCTACATACGTACTTTTACACATTATTAACAGAGATACACGATACGAGTAAATTCCGAAGATCTTTGCGAATTGTACTTCATTGGTTCTATACAGAATAAAAAAAAAAAAAATAATAATAATTAAAAGAAAAGACTGGCCTTGGGAGCTGCGACGTATCGCGCCAGTTCCACTTTCTCGCTCTATAATACACGCCTAACATTAGCGCTGCATCGTCGTATAACTCGCTTTCTCGAATGACGAATCATCGCTATTATCAGTCTCGGACTTCCCTCGGCGCTGAATCCATATCCTCGGCGCCTCGGCAGTCCTCGTCTCCAGTCTTCCTCCTCGAGGAAGTCAGGAGAAAGTTAGTGTCGGGGCACGGGGCATCCTCAAGGCTGTTCATCAGACCTCCTCCACGGGCTCGAGGAGCTTGTTCTTGCCGCACGACCTATTGACGAAGAAGAGGATGAGGCAGAGGGACAGCATGCTCGCGAAACCGGCGAACATGCCCCAGGCGTAGGTGCTGACGTCGATGCCCGTCGCGATCTCGCGTATCTGCACGGAGTTGGGCCTCGTGTCGACCTCGATGGGGAAGCTGCCCGGGCCCTCGTTCGAGGCTATTCTCACGAGGTACTTGGTACCCGGGAGCAGGCTGATCTGCGCGAAGTTAGAGTCGGCGACTTGGTTGCCCATGAGGCCGCCGGCTTCTGGTTCCCAGGACACGACGAAGGATTCCTTGGCCACCTGGCTCTTGTTACGCTCGTCTTCGGAGTCTACGGTGGACGGCTCGGGGTTCTCTTCGATCTGGTGGCTCTTCTGCTCCTTTCCACGGAAGAAGAACCGCCTGAAGACTTCCTCGGGGATGGCCTGTTCCTCGTCCTGGTTTCTCCACTCGAGCACCTTCTCGCCGTACTTCTCGAGGAAGAACTGCCGGACCCGGTCGTTGAATTTCTTCTGCTCGACGACTTGTTGACGCGCGAGCTGCGAGTCGACATCTTTCCAGGAGATGGTGGCTTCGTAGAGCGGGCCTTCCTTGAGGGCATCAAGGGTGGGGAACCATTCCTCCCAGCTGAAGTGCGTGACGCCACCGTCTTCAACTACGGCGATAACCCATTCGTCCTGGCGGAGGCTTGAGGGTACACGTACTCCTGGGTAGTAGTCGAAGACCTTCCACTTCTGGTGGGTCTTGCGCATCAGCACGGCCACGTCGTTCTTGGAGAGATGGACGGGCGCCTTGTGTGGCGCTGGAAGCATCGACGGCAGGTACTCCTCGACCACTTGGCTCTTCCGGTACTCGCAGGCGGTCTTGCAGGATGGACACTGTTGGCAGACAAAGAACAGCCTGACGTTAGTCGATTGCACTTGTGCGTGGTTATACGTATATATATGTGTGTGGGTCTTTTAGGGGCAATTTCACGATGATGCGGACATTTTCGAGTGGACGCGGGAAAGAAGAGTCAGTGGTGTTAATGAGCGAGCCGCGCAGCCTTGGACTGTCTCACTCGACAGCTGAAGCTCTTCTTTCCTGTGCCTTCGAGTGACAACTATTACGCTGCAGTGTCTAGACTATGGGAAAGTTTCGTAATTCTAGTGTGGCTCATCCCAACGTTTAACATTCCGCCGCCCCTCCCTCCCGAAGCAAAATAAAAAAAATATATATACACCATTCGTAAAATATACTGCGGAAGGCTCGATTCTTAAATTTCGCAGCGCACGCCGCAGAGCTTGACTCTTTTTATCCGCGCGCAATCGAGGAATCCAGCCTTAAAATTTGTCGCAACATAAATTGAGCAATTCCACGCTCTCTCTCCCTCGCTCTCGGACGGTGCGAAAAAACTCGCGCGCGCTTGCTTGCGGTGCGCATGAAAGAACCCCGCGCCGGGGATAACTTATTTAGGCCGTAAGTAAATAATTAGCGGCCGACGCTATCTTCCAGCGCGTCGATTGCCGAAATTCTCTTTATGTACCGTAAGAGCGCGCGCGCTCGTTTAGATATATACGCGTGTGTGTGTCGTCCGGGTAATTTTAGTGGCCCATTGACGACGACGCTCACGCTCGTGGGGCTAATTAACGAGCCCGAGAGAGAGAGAGGCTCAGGAAATTCCTCGAAGAGTGAGAGAGGGCCAGGAGAACAGGTACTACACGTCGTGAATGTATAAAGGTGTATATACGAGCGAGTGCATAGACTATACCCGGTGATGCCGTTTTGCTCGTAATTTTTACGGGGCAAGAGAGCGTAAAAAAGGAACGCGCGCGCCGGGTGAGAGATAAGATTTACGCGTGCCACGCTGATGATACTATATATACTCTGCTCGGACTGTATTCTTTCTTTTCATAAATTTCTCGTACGCCTTTACGCTTAATTTCTCATCGCGGGTCTAATGCCTTCTACACTGTTAGTTCTCTTTGCGACGAGTATGTAACGGCCCTAAATATTTGAAGAGCCAGCGCGATCCTTATCGCGAGCTCCTGCCACCGCTCATGCTTCTGCTGCTGCAGTAGGACGAGCGAGCGCATAGGAACAACGACTCTCTCTCTCTCTCCTTCGTTCTTATAGCGAGAGAGCCCGGTATGAGAATAAGAAGGAGAATGAGAGACGAGGAGCCGAGGGCCCCTTTTTTGTTTGCTCATCTGAAGAGAGAGACGCGTATTTTCGGTGCGTGAGTGCGTGCATTGTGCGCCGTAGAAGCGCAGGAGCGGTAGGCTCATTGTGAACTGGGGAGAGAGAGAGAGAGGAGTGCGTGCTTGGATTCGCGGGCTCTTGATTTACGCTGGAGTGCGTGGAATTGGAGAAGTTTGCGCGCAAGTGGAAATTTTGATCCGCCGAGATTAGCTAAATTTAGATTTTGCGTATTACGATACTAAAATTATACTCTTTTAGTTAAACTATAGTGGAGCTATGCATTTAGAAAACGTAAAATCATTTTTCGCCATAATTCGGCTTTGTCGAAAAATCGTCCCCAGAGGGATGACTGGACGATTTTAAGGTCCGCCGGTGAACAATCAGGCATGGAAAATTTAAAAAGATGGCACGAAATTATGGGGGGCGGCCAATAAATAACCCCTCGGCAAGACTGTCAAACATAGACTTTTCTCCGTATGTTATGTATCTATACCTACAACGATCATCTGGCTGTGCACGATTTTGTACGCGCGGCCGATCTCTCGTCGCGGTCGTAATTACCCGACAAAGCCCGCGCGTTTGTACATGGCCGTGGCGACTTTTCGGCGATAAATTTTCCCGGTGTCTCTCATTCTCTCTCTCTCTCGGTGCAGTAGTCCATTGTGATGCAGCTACGTACTTCGAGGAACCGTTCGGTGAAGATCAATATCGGCGACACGCCGAGAGCGACGTACACACAGACAGTCGCTGTCGCGCCCGACGTCGATCGTTTTCTTTTCTCGGGCTCTCTTTTTTTTCAAAACCGATCTCCTAAGCGAGCGGCGCGACCGGGCGGGCTTCTGTTCGGCCTTTCGTGAAAATCGGCAGGTATATGGCTCGTTCGCTCGCTCCCGACGTGTCTCACGAGAAACTCTCCCTGTGTCTGTTCTTTTTCTCTCTCTCTCCCGTTCTTTCTCTATCTCTGTCGCACTCGTGATCGTCTCCTATTGCAGCCCGGCGAGCTCGGCGGAGGGCCGAAGGGCGCGCTTCCACACAAGATGGATCGCCGAATTGAGACGCGCCTTCTCTCTTTCCTTTTTCTCTTTCTCTCTCGCTCGCTCGCTTGTCGGTCCCTCATCGCTTTATACTCGTGAGCGCGCCTGAGTGTGTGTGTGTTGGAGTGCGTCGTGGGAGCCCGAGGAGGAATTTTCTCGCGGTCCGGCGATTTTTTGAGCGGGCCGCGTATAAACGAGAGCCGACGGCGCGCGAGCATGGCACCCGATATTGTGCCCTCGAACTGTGTGTGTGAGAGCGCTTGTAGTTCGTTGGAAATTGGAAAACCGAAATTCGAAGAGCCGCACGTGGGGTTTCCGATCTTGGGAACGATATATAGAGCCCGTGTGGAGAGCGAGTGAGCCTGCTTAATGCAGTCACTCCCGCCTGACAAATAGGACTTTTTCGACAGTTTCTTTCAGCTGAAATTCGATATTCCCGATCTTGAATTTGATATCGAAATTGAAAAAGCGCTTATTTTAGATTCGTTGAATTAATTTACATTTATAATTATGTGTCAGTTGTTTCGTATTCATCGATTTCAAAAAAATGTCTGCTGTTAACGATTATTTTTATAATAATAGAATCAATAGATCACCGCATTACCTATACTAAATTAATACAATTCTTTTCTAAATTAAAAATTTTCGGACAGAAAAATAGCACCATTATATAAGTCTACGATAGAAAGCATAAAACGCCCGCTCGTCAAAAAATTTAACATTAAAAATTACAAAGCATCGCGAAAAGTGGCCGCGAATCCTCGATGACTGTCGAAATAGGAATGCCGCTTCTTCCGCCCGTGTAATAATGCGCGAGCGCGCGGGCGATCGGATCGGCCGAAAAAGGGTCAGTAACTCGAGAAGGCTGTGCGCGTCTCCGTGTGTGCGGCGCGGCTCGCGCAGTCGGATCGATGAGCGCGCGCTTCGCTGCGGCCGTGCGCCGATCGGATTGCAGAAGGATTACCTCCTCTCTCTATAGGTGTATGTGTGTGTCCGCGAGAGCGAGCGCTGCTTGTTCACGGTTCGCGATTAGCCCGCAAAAAGGAGTGAGGGCATTTAGCGAGAGACATCGTCGCGAGGCGCGGAACTTTTTTTGCCCCTCTTTTCGTCACCGGCACACACACGAGGAGATTGATTTTTTTTGCCCCGTCAGTCGCGTTGACAAAAAGGTTTTATATGACGAGGCGCTTTGAAGGGACCACGTGAGAGGCTACATAAGAGTTAATGTCGAGCTCGGTGTACTTGAAATTGCGGCGAAAAAATCCCTCCGCCGCGTTGTGGTTTACGTATTTATAGGCACGAAAAACGACGCCTCATTAATCCTATTGTCAAATATTTCGAGAAATATTAATAACCCATCCTCAAAGAATTAATTGCACAATAAGTGGCTCTGCAGCTCGCGTATATATAAAAAAGGTATTGCCCCCTGCGCGCGATATATCATGCTCGATCTAAACATATTTTTCTGCTCGATTAACTGAAATAAATCTCACTCGCGGCGGTGGCGGCGTGTATATAAACGGGCGGCGAGAAAAAATAGAGAGGAAAGAAATGTAAATTTCAAGTGTGTGTAGGGCGAGCGAGCGTGCATCGAAAAATCTCCCTCCTCCAATAACTCACGCCGCCTTTAATGCGTAATTAATGCGCGCGCACGCGGCGATTATAAACAAGGAATTAATTACGGGAGCCGCGCGTGTTCGTCTTCGGCGAGCGCGCAGGGATTTTTGCATGGCGAATTAGAGGAGTGGCGAATATGTATTATATGCGTAAATGCGAGACGCGGAGCGAGTAGATGCATATAAGAGAGGGAAGGGCCGACATTCCCTTCGTGCCTCGGATAGCTTACTCAAATTTTCGTGTAGACCGCGTTAATAACTCAGATGGAGGCTATTAAGGGCTAATTTAAGCTCGGTCGTCCTTTTTTTTCGGCGCGGCTATGTCGGGAGCTTTTTTTCAACTCTCTGCTGCTCCATCGTCGTGTTTGAATTCATTAAGACGCGCTATAAAGTACGGCTAAATTATGGCTCGTTATATCCGATTATTTGAATAATAATTCGTTATGTATGAGTCGCGTCGGGCAGATTTTTTTTTGCGGTAGACTATGGATACACAATTAATTGTTTTTCCAACAACTATCATGAATTTTTTTCGTAGAACCAAGAAAACACGGGCATTTTCGAAATCTAAAGAACGCGTTCACTGATTTTTCTCAACAAACTAATCCAACAACGGGGCCGCGTCGTGAAAATAAAAAAGAAATCTATCTCGAGAGCCGTTTCAATTCCCCGAAAGAAAGAACGAAAGAAAGATCCACACTAGAAGATTCAATTCCCCATTGTACCGAAACCCTCGCACTGCAGCGAGAGCAAAGAAAGTCTCATAGTAGGGGGGCGCGCGCGTATATATACGTATATATTATACGCGCGCACACAGAGGGAGAGTATAGCATATATAACGTAAATCATTTTTTTACCTGCTTGTACTCGCGTTCGTCGCAGCCAGCGGAGCCGCGGCTACTGCCACTGCCGCCGACGCTCGCCTGTTGCTGCTGCTGCTGCTGATGTTGGGCCGGCTTCCAGTTGCCGCTCAACTGCCTCTCCAGGGTCTCGCAATGCTGCCAGCACTGAAAATTCAAGACAGAGAGCCGAATTTTAGTCCTCGTGGTCGAGCCATACATATCCTGCATTATGAGCGGGGGGAGCATAGAAAAACACGCGGAGGGAGCAGAGAGGGAAAAAGGAGCACCACGACAAAGGATGCGGGGAGAGAAAAGGAGCGGCCCGCCGCTTGAGAATTGAATTGGGAGTGTGTGCGTGTCTGTATAGCAAGGCGAGCTCTGTGTTTTCTCGTCGAATTTCAATGTTTCGGGAAAGACATTTTTGTATGCTGCACATGTATTTATTATTTAGTTTCGTACACTGTTCGATCGACAGTCGCTGGTATTATTAAACGATCCTAAACATTATCAGTTAGACTTCTGGCCGGGCGTATAGGGCGTTTTTGTTAAATCATTTCTCTCCGCGTGCACGTTCGCCTCCACCTCCTCCTCCTCCTTTTTCTCTTATTCCCGAGCAAAAAGATGCCGAGTAAGTGAGACGCGAGAGAATCGCGGAGGAAAGAAAGAGAGAGAGGGAGAGAGCGGCATGCGCTTGGAGATGAAGAGAAAGAAATTTTAGAGAGAAAGTGAGAGAGGGAAGCGAGCGAGTGCACGAAGCGCAGGAGAAAAAAGAGCGAGCGAGCGAACGCGCGCGTCTGTTATGCCTGGAAACAGGTTGGAGGCTAATTCGAATCCTTCTCCCCCTTTCTTCTTTCTCGTCGTTGTTGTTTTCATATTTATTGGGGTATGCCCGGCGCGAGGGGAGCCCGTTTCGTGATTTCCTCGTCCACCTTTTTTCTCTCTCTCTCTCTCTCCCTCCTTTCGATCTTTTATTTTTAGAGGGCCAGGCTACTCGGTCGCGAGAGCGAGAGAGCTTCGTAGAAACGCCACGGGGGCAACGTTAATGACGTATCCGAAGGAGCTCTGCGCTGCAGTCCCGGCTCGCTTTTTCTCTCTACGTGCAGCCTCGGCTGTTTAATCAATTCATAAATTGCCGAACGCGCTGCACACGTGTATATAGTCGCCTATATGTACGCACTCGCGAGGCTCCTTTTAGCGCATTTTAATGCATATTGAAATTTATGTAGAGGAACGGTAATTGCCATTGCCTCTATATATACAGCTCGATACTAAACGCAAAAATGCGCGCGCTTGGGGTAATAAATTTTTTACGAACGACATCCTAGGCGCTAGCCCGCGCGCGCGAGCTCATTAATTCACAACAATACCCATTTAACAAGACGCACTCTATGCACAGAGAGCCGATATCCCGTGCAATTCATCGCTTACGGTATACAACGCCGCGACCGTTACGCATTTTTGCGAGCCGTAAAATCCGGCGCGATTTTTCACCAGCGCAACATCGACGACGAATTATTCGGCCGTTAAAAGTGCATCGCGGAAAACGCACTAAAGATCACGGTCGCAATTACGTGCAGGCGCACGCATGTCTATATATATAAACATAGAGTGCGCGCGGATTTCACGACGCAAGTGGAGCGCATTATTATTCTGTTACGCGCGCTCGCGGGGAAAAATTCGTTTACGCTCGCGGCGGAGGCTTTGTAATTACGCGCGCAAGTCCCTTGTGTGCGATGCTGATGGCAGCTTTCCTCGCGTAGTAAACCGGCCGATGGTTCTTATATACGTCGGTGGCAGGGACGACCGAGAGGTAAAAAGCGCGCGAGCAGGAGGCAAAAATTGCAGGAGCAAGATTGCGGAAGGTCGTCGGCCTAATTATTTATTAAATTTCGAAGCTGATGGTGCGCTGGTGAGTTATGCGCGCCGGGAATTCCGCGAAGCTGTTTGCTTTTCAACGGTATAATTTTGTTGTTTCTTTCCCCCCGCGCTTTACGCGTTCGGGTATATTATAATATTTTTCCGCGTATATAATACTCGCAAAACGAGCCAAGAGTGAATGGCAAAAGTTTGTAATATATAGTTTATATACACTTGGTAAAGTCGATGAATTATTATATATACCTATCGGTATGGAGGGAATGAAACATCGAGGGCCGATAAAAAAAATGTTCCACGACACGTTCACGGTCGCTTCTATAAGACGTCTTCACAGTCGGCGGGCACGCACTAAACCGCCTAACGGCCGAGATCGTTGCGCGCCTGCCCGTCAAATCCCGTAAAATTCAACGAGCACGCATCGAGACACGAAAAAATCCATTATGCCTCTTTAACGGATGCCATTAGCGCGCTTATTTTCATAGCCCTGCGCGACGAACGGAAAGAGAAAATCGTCGTCGTTTTTTCCTTTCTCTCCCGCCCGTATATACCGTGCTGCGCGCCCTTCCCCGAAAAAGTTTATTTTTCAAACGACCGGAAAATCGCTGCGCTGACCTGCGTCCGTGAAACCCGAGAGCCGAGCACGTTCTCTACGTGTGTGAGAAACACATTGGTCTTGTAGCACGTGCGTGATTTTTCGAGAGATCGGAGAGAGAGAGAAAAAAACAGCGAGCCGGGTGAAAAAACAGCGCGACGTACGGATTTATTGTTTTCAAAACAGCTCGCGAGGGATTTCGAAATTTCGATGCGAGAGCTCGGGTGCATTTGAAATTCGAAGCGATTTCGTGTTGAGCCAGAGCGAGAGAGGAGAAAGGAGAATGCGTATATATGCAGTTTTATCGTGTAATTACCGAGGAGTAATAAAGTTTAGAGTATTTTAATGGAGTGTGATTAGACACGATCGGTTGGAAATAATTAATAGGGCTATTATAAGCCATCATACGTGAACCTCAAACGGGGGGATAAAATAAAAGCCACTCAAAAGTAACCTTTGGTGGTATAAAAAAAGGAAGAAGAAGAAGCCTCGGAGAAGAAAGAGAAACAAATACGAGCGGCGAACGGATCGCCGTGTAAAAAAGGGGAGAGCAAAAAAACAATCGAGGGAAGATGGATGTGAAAGCTCATTTACCCAAAACTATTCGAAAACTCACGTCCCGCGTAGCGACACTTTCCGCGTTCGAAAATCGAGCCGAAATAACCGTAAAAGTATAGGTTTAAAAAAAATAAAACTAATTCGGAGCAAACGGAACTCCCGCGCACAGAGAGATGAGATAGGAAAGAAAAAGAGGAAGAGCCGAATAAGACAAAGAGCGACGAAGAAGCCTGCATGCTTGGGCACATGAGGTCGTTTGGAGCGAGAGAAAAAAAGAAAGCAAGAAGGCAGCCGCGGTGTGCACCGACTCTGCTCGGAATAAAAAAGCGGCGAGGAAGAGACAGAGACGGAGAGCGAAAGAGAGGAGAGTTCGCTCGCGCGCTCGGCTGATTTACGAGCTGCGATATTCGGTTATCGATGGCGCGTTAGTCCGACTCTCTCTCGAGGGAATCCCCTTGTGAGCGCGCGCATGCAGCGGCCGATAGCATCGGATTAACGACGGTTGACGTGATCGAGGCTCGCCGCCGCCGCTCTGCGCGTGATCGGCAAATAATTACGCTCGTGAATCTCTCTCTCGCGTGCAGCGCGCGGAGATCCTCATTACGCGGCCCGGAGACACGCGCGTGAGTGCGATCGGAAATCGCCAGAGAGGAGAGAGTGTGCGCATGGGTGGCACGAGCGAGCGAAGGTGCGCGCTTTTTTCGACGCGACAAATTTCGCGGCTGATTAACGGCTGTGAGGGCCGAGCTTTCGCGTTTTTGCGGGGGTTCCCGGGGATAATCGCAGGCTGTACTGTGATGCCAGCCTCCGATATGCTCGGCTGCAGCGGCCTTTTATGTCCGAGGGAATACTTACGCTCTCTCTCTCTTGAGCCAAGTGAAATGTTGCGTAATATGCGATGTATCTAATTTTTCGCTATCTGATGGTTTGAAAGCATATAACTGTTATATATCAACGGGTCTCGAAATCGACACGGTTTTTCAATTTCCATATATATCAATGCCCGAAAGACATAATCTACTCACACGTTAGACCTACTATATATCCCAATCAATTAAAGCCCCAGCGAGTATAGCCCGGCACTCATCAATTATTAATTTTTTGTTCCCTCCCAAAACACGGAATACAAATCTACCGGAGCCCCTCTCGCGAAGAAGAAAAGAAAGACTGCAAGAAACACGAGCCGGCCGTGCTCTCCTATCCCGAAATCTAGCGTCATCTATAAAACACATCGAGCACGAGCTGCCTGAGAGAGAGAGAGAGAGAAAAAGGGACGAACGGAACAGCGATAATAAGGCAGCTCTCTCACTCGCCCTCGCACACATCTCGTCGTCGATCATCCGCATTTATTAACGTCATTATCGACGTCGTCATCGTCCGAGGGCCCGAGAGCGAACACGAGCCCATCCTTATTAAATCGGAGAGCCGAGAGGGAGAAGAGAGGAGGAGGAGGACGTCCGCCCCGTGCTCGCTCGAAAATTGTTATTCTAATGCCCCCCGCGCCTCGTATATGATGCATTTCTTTGTGGCGCGAGTTTGAATACGTAATTTGGACACATTCGGAGAAGGAGAGTATAGAGGTGTGATGAATCGACTTCTTATTATAAAATTACGAATTTTTTAAGCCCCAGCGCCGGTAATTAGACGCATCCCCGTGATTCTTCCCCATATCGCGCGACAATAGGAAATAATCTTTCAGATTACCGATACGCGCATCGCTGTATACTATAAGAGAATTTCCATAAGAATATAACGATTCCCATTGATCTGTCTCTGCACTCGGTATTTTCCGTGAACAAACAGCGCGTTATTACCCACATACACACAGACAGAGACAGTCGCGCATGTATGCATGCATCCATCACGCACATATACACTGCGGGACTGCATATGCATGCGCGCCCGACGCGTCACGAGTCCGGCGCGGCATAAATTTGAATAGATCAGCCCGTCATTGTGTGCACGCGCGCTCGCTCGCCATTTCGGGGGTATATAGCCAAACGTATATATAGCCCTACAGAGAGAGAGAAAGAGGGAGAGCGTTGAACCAATCGATTTCCCGGAATTTAATGGAGCGCCCGCGTGTGCCACTGTAATAATGCGCCGGCGGCCAAATGAGCAACGCCCTCGCGCTCCTCGTTCTTTTAATCGCGTGCCCCATCTGCTCGCGCGCACGAGGGTGCAGAGTTAACAGGGAGAGAAGAGACGCTGCTGCTGCGGGGGACACGGCGAGTAGTAGCGCATTGTGCAGCAGCGGTGTGCGAGATGGACCATGTGCCGCCGCCACACGCCATCACGAGTTTTTCCGATTCTGCGCCGCTCCTGCAGCGTATAGAAATGAGCGGAATTCCAAGCTGGACGCTGCGTGAATTTCGAGGCGATGTTATATTGCACGCTCGCCGGCGTGGAAATTTATTAATTGAGACGGATGCCGGCTGTGCGCGATCCCGCAAGCTTTGTTTTGCTTTGATGGAGCTGCGCGGATATATATTGGTTGGGATGAGTTATGGGGCTGCGAAATGGGGGTTTGTACGGATTATTGAGACAAATCGGAGTGTATATTATATAGTCCGGCGTGGAATGTCAGTGCTCCGCGTATATATAATGGATTAAACAATAATAATCGAATCGACAATGATGATCATTCAGTTAAAAAATGAAGCATCACCTCGTTGTTTTAAAAAAGAAGCGCCATACGGCGCCTGCTGCTGCTATAGCCATCGTTTTATCAATAACATCACAATGGGCGATCGGAATCACCGGCACACGCACATGAATTCATACGAGTATAGCGCGGCCCGTAAAACACATTCTCGGTACGCGCGCGCGTTCACCCCATATGACACACAGCCCCTTCTCCACACTTGACTCTCTCGAAAGTTCAAAAAGCATCTCTCAGTGACACTAGTGTACGCGTGTGGCAATACCCCGGAGAGACATTATCGCGGAAAAAACGAGAGAGAACGAGAAGGTCCCCCTCGCTCGCGCGCTTTAATGCGGCGTAATTGCGAGCGATCTGGGCGGCGCGCGTTATCGCGCACATGGGAACGGTAACGCGAGACTCTCTCTCCCCGAGTGACGCTCGCGACACACAGGAAGAGGGAGATTTATCGCCGTCGTCGCCCTCGCGAGAGAGAGAGAGAGAGAGAGCGGGTCGTTACACTACTACTATACGCGCGAGGGCACCGAGTGTATATATAACTGTGCATTAATATCGCTGGGTTTTGATGATTTCGAACTTTACGTGTCAGGAGGGATTTTTGTACAGTATTGAAGATTATTAGTGCAACTTGGAAATCGAGTTACTTAACTAACTTGGAGAAATGTGTACCAAAAGTATATATATATTCGGAGAAGTAGGATTACACTCCGAGTGTAACAAGCTAGCAAGTTATATGAAGTCGCGAGCATCAACGAAACAATCCGACGCGCGTCAAAAGAAAAGTCAGGAGCGATTACGCGCAAGTGGGCGGCCAACAACAACCCCCCTCGACACGTCCTTCATTCGAGCACAGCATTCCGCGCGCGGTGTCGGCCTCGTTTCCAACATTTCCTTCGCTCTCGTCAGCTGACTTACTCATATATACGTACGTACGTACGATTTCAGGGGTGAATAAACGCCGCGGTTATCGAGTAATCTCGACGCTATCGTACGGACGTTGATTGAGCGATTTGTTACCGGCGCGCAAGCGTACGCGTGATTAATGGGCCCGATTTCTTGTGCGCCTGCGCGCGCGCGCACACTTCGTCTCCCTTTTTTCGCCGAAAATACATGTACGACGTTTATATTAGGGGCTCGAAGATGTCGCGTGCGTATACTTGGGTACTTCCGTTTTTTTTTTCTTTCGAAGGGGGGAAAAGTGGGCTTTCGAGTGCGCGGCTGATGTGTATGAATTGAAGAGAAAGGTTTTTAATTTGTGTATGGGTTGTATGGTAATCATGTGATGTCGAGAGATAAATGTTGTTTGGGAGTGCATGAAAGGCTAGTATAGGTTGCTATTATAAGGATATGTATACCCGCGCTGGACAATTGCAGTGTGTTTGATAAAATGGGAAGCTATTGAGGTGTCGGCTGTTGAGAAAAATTATTTCACGTGTACCTATTAAAATAAGCTACTTTCTAAAATGAGTATATACACGGTAGTGTTATTAACTGAATCCATAGTGTGTATACAAAAAGAAGTCGTCGGGAAATTTGGGTTAAAGCCAACAAACTGTCTGGCTCTTTTTTGTTCTGCCCTATACACTCCGGCGATAAAAAAAAAGACAGCCGGACAAGCCCGTCGTGAGACTTTTATCGCCTTGGAAGCATAAAAATCTTGGCGAATCAGCGATTCCCAAATAAATCACACGCGCGCGCGGCGCGCTCGACTCGTAAACTTTTGTCACCTATACTATACTATATAGGTATATATACGAAAAAGCGCCTCGCTCGCGGATAATTCATTCTTTCCGGCGTTGCGCAACCTTATCTCTCTTTCTGTCCCTCTCTCTTCCTCGTAATGACTGTCTTTTCTCTCTTCCTCGGAGCTACACGGTGCGAGGCCTTTAATTACAAAGTCTCGCTCCTCCTTCGTTTTTTTCCCTCCTCTCTCTCTCTACCTTGGAACTTTCGATGTCTCTCTTTTTTTGTACGCTGCGCAACAGAGAGAGAGAAGAAGAAGAAGCAAGAGAGAGAGAGAGAGAGAGAGAGAGAGAGGACTCTAGCCGCGTGCAAGAGAGCTAGGTCCGGGGCCCCGGATCATAAATCTTTTTTTGGGACGCCGTGGTGCGCTCTCCGCCGGCCCGCCGCTATGAAAAGGGAGATGGAATCGTTCTTTCACGGGCTAACGAACCGTCCGCAACTGACGATTTTGGTGCCGGGGGACCCCGACCGACCGAGCCGGCTATTAGACGAACGTGGTTTTTCGATTTTCGAGAATTTAGCGCGCCCGGGATTTCCTCGTAATCGTTTTGCGACCGCCAATAATTCGAAAAACCACATTTCGCTTTTGCCGTGTATAATAGTTTGAGATATACCAGCACAGTGATGAAATGGTAGCATCTGATGTGATCAAAGTACACATACTTATTGATTCGAAGCTACGCTTAATGCGAAGCTTTTATACGAATATTAATTGAAAGAGAAAGCGCGTGCGCGCCGTTTCGTATATCAATTTTTCGAATCGCCCGTGTTTTCACGTGAATTTATGTCGAGGCATTAAAAGCCGCATGCGTATACATACACACGAAACAACTTCATGATCTGTGGTGTTAATTTGTAATTTAAAAGTATCTTCGGACTTTTATTGCACCGATCGAGCGCGCGTGTATATACCGCGCTCTTTTCGGCCGCGCGCGCGCGCCAGGAGATTTTGAATTTAAATTTATAGCGGTAGCGCGAGCGCAGTAAAAAAAAAAAAACGAGTACCGATGCGCGTTCTTCTCGTTCATGAATTTATAATTAAAAATTCTCTTCGCGGCTCTTGGCTACTATTTTCTTTTTCTCTCTCTCGCTCCTTCTTTTATAACGCGCGTACGATATATTCGGCTTTTAGTGCATTCGCAGGGTCATAAAAGTAAATTGAGGGGTTTGGAGAGAGGCTGAGTGTGTGTATCGAGAATGTATAGGCAAAGGGTTCGGGAGTGGGATTGAAAAAAAAAATGGAACGAAGCTTAATTCAAGTTAAAGTTGGGACCTTGGTGTACTCTTTCCACGCCTGTTTCGCGAAATGCTGTTAAAGATTTTTAAAAGTTACGAAGGCAACTTTTTCGCAAACTACATTCAACACTTGGAAGAAGACTACGTTATACGGCTGTGAAAATCTTTAGTTCCAAGTTTTAATTGAAAGACTCGAGCAAACTAGGATCGCGAAAGCCGTACTAGAAAGGCTTTCAATAAAAATCCATTAAAAGCTGTGAAAAGAGTACAAGTTGCGGGTTTTCCAATTGTCGAAATATCACGTGGGCGCAGCATCGAGAGGAGTTAATATATGGGGCATTGTAGTATATACTCACTTCATTGCAGCCGGTCTCGCCATGTCGCCACCACTCGCACGAGCCGTCGAGGCTGTGCTTCTTGAGGCACTGGGACCTGCACTGGGCGATTCTCACGATCGGGCCAAGGTCGAAGCTCGCGGCCGAGGCCGCACACGCGGCCACCACCAGCGCCAGTATCCTCAGCATCCTCGAAACGCGCGTCATCTCTATATACGCAGCTGCAGCTGGATATCTCACCACAGATATATATATAATACACTGGCGCAGGAGGCAAAGGAGCAGCTCTCCGCGCGCGCTCTCTCACTTTCTCTCCCGAACGGCAAACACACACTGGAGCACACTCGTCGTATAATACGCCGCTGCCCGCGCCGTTCTCCCGCGCGCGCGCACTAACGTTCTCTCTCTCGTCTTCTCTCTGTCTCTGTGAGATGTATACTGTGTGCAGCGCTCTGAGAGAGAACGTAGAATATATACTGTATACTATGTGCGACGCACGAGTATATGTGTATAGCGGGAACGTCGAGGCAAAAAAGGGAGCAGCACAAGATATTTTCTACGTATACGTGCGCAACCCTCGAAATTTCGGAGCCGACTGTGGCCCTTCGGGGTTTAGGACCTTGGTTATATAGCCGCGCATTCCCCCACCGCCGCGCCCGGATTTCGACGCGCCCCACTCTCTCTCTCGTCGTCCTCTTCTCCGCACATAGCGCGCTCTCGGTGGTCGCTCGCAGCGCTCGCTCGTGCTGTGTGCAGGCGCATGCAGCGAGCTGAGAGAGAGAGAGGAGCATCCCTTGTAATTACCCGTGGGTTGCGCGCGCGTTCTCTCTGCTCGGCGTGGCATATGGCCAGGAAGAGAGAGAGAGAAAGAGCGGCTTATTTTCGTACAAATTATTTTTCGAGCGAGGGAGAGAGAGAGAGAGGACTTTTTAATTGACGAATATCGCGAGAGGTGGTTTGTTAATGTCCGGCTGATTGGGATGAAGAGGTAGAGGTAGAGAGAGGATTTTTTACGGTGAGGAGGCTGATTGTTTATTGGGGGGACAGCAGCAGCAGCCGCGGATGATTCATAAATTGGTTTGTGATTTTAGGACGCGGCCGAAGCGGGAATAAGTTACGTGATAATTTCGCGGAGCAGCTTCTTTATGGAGATTGTCGGCTGTATTTTAACTAAAATTCCAATAATATATAATTGACCTGGCGTTTCTTTATTAAATAATATAATAGGGAAAAGCTTCATTTTGGAGCAAAGAAAATCACAGTAATTTAACAGGGGAAAAATTAAGCTCAAGCCCACTTAATGAAATAACGCTTGTACAATTGCAATAAACTACCGGAGTCTTATAATGCTCGGAGCAAACATTATCATCACAACGGCCGCACAGACATATCTGAGCGGAGTCAGCGAAATTTCTATATAATCCATCATACTTCTTCCTTGACTCATCGCAACATATGCGACACTGACATTAGCCGTAATGTAACTCGGGGAGAAGGTCGTGTGTCATCGCGACCGCTGCGTTTTCCTATATACACTCGCGCTCCGCAATGCGACTCTAATCCTCCTCGTATATAGCGAGTAGTAGGTAGTCGCCGCCCCGCGTTCCGCGAAGACATTTTCATTCGAGGCAGCTTACACGCGTCTTGATGCGATAATGCTTGTAACTCGCGAGATTTAATAAAGTTCTAATTGTAATGGCCGTCGTCTTGATGATAATATCGGAGAGTATATGCCTTACGCAATTGCTTTGCAGAATTGTGAAAAAACAGACGTGTATAGCGACGGAGTGGGGAATTCCCATTATCTCATTGTTTCTAATCGTTAAGCAGTTTAGAAAATATCTTAGAAACAGACTTATTGTTATGCAAAAAAAAACCAGCAGGTTCTCGGAGAAGTATGCGAAAGATGCTTGCGCGTATAAAGCAAGTGTATTTTTAGCGAAAAAACATTTTTTTTCTTTTAAATAAATTCAGGAATAAAGTAATATTTTTAATTGTTGAGTTATTAAGAGAGTTTAAATAAATTGTCGACAGTAAAAAGTTAATTGCACAGGAAATATGTTTTTTAGATTTTTTATTGTCACATTGATAAAAGAATTAATAAAGTACGCCGTGCGCCGAAATGCAGCGCTTAAATGATAAATTGGCCTTCATACAAATTATTCTTATCAACGGAGAGGCAGTGAGAGACAGGAAAATGGAATGCATAGAGGGCGAAATCTCTTGTTCCTGTCGACGGGGTATTTTAATTGATCAATTGTTGTTCGTGTACTGATTCTTGCGTTAATTGATTTAGGTTAAAGCTCTTCGCTTAATAAATTGTTTCAATTGAACAGTATAAATTCAAATTGCAGCGCCTAATTGCAGAATTCATCGTCATTATTTAAATTACGTACGATGAGAATAAATAATTATTTTACAGGAACAATCTGTTTGAATTACCCGTGCAGAGGAAAATGAATGAATCTTTTTAAAACGTCATTTTCGAAGAATAATATGAGCTTCGTGCTTTGCAAATTAACGGTAATTCGTTATTTGTACATGTTAATTATGACAAGATAAGGAAAAGTGATGAAGATTCGGGCGAAAGAACGCTCGGGAGAAAGATCGATTAAGACGTTGAACTGAAGGGTAATTATTTATAAAATAACAGGTACATCGCGACGAAAAAGTAATTGCTTTCATAATTCAATTACGATAAAAAGATAAATGGAGCTGGGTCAACAAGAGCTTTTGTTTTGTATTTTGTGATATACCTTTAATTTCTTCCATATTTTTTTAATAAATAAATGCCTCAGTAAATTATCTGAGTTAACATCGAAAATATATTTTTTAAATATGAAAACGTACACATTTTTCGTAAATATAATTATTTTTTTTAATTTTGCTCCATTTCGACATATAAAGAACTATTCAAATACATTTAACTATATTGTCTATGTTGGCTTTCGTTCAAATTTAACGCTCTTTAGCTAATGAACAATACAAAATACCCATAGTAGACGAAACCCATAGTAGAACGAAATACGCGGAAACCAAGGGGTGGAAGAGATCCACACACGCGTCTCGTCGTTTTTGTTCGTATAGAGACAGTGCGCGTGTATAGGGGGAGGAGAAGAAAATTCGCTCTATCGCTCGTCCGACCCCCAATGAAATACAATTTCGTGTCGGCAAAGTCACTTCCACTGGACGCGGGGACGAGCTCTTTCTTTATTATATTGTAGTCGTCGTCGTCGTTGGCGCCGCCGCTCTATACGGCTATAGTAACGCTGCAGATTTTCGCGGCCAATGGGACGGAAAATCACTCTGGCAATGTCGCTCTTTCCTTCCTCGTTTCCTTCGCCGAAATTTTCAGGGAAATTAGGTTTTCATTCTCCCTGACTGGGCTGCAACGATGCCGGCTTTTGTAATTAGGTTGATGGGGTGGGGAAACGTATATATACGCAAGATTTTCCCCGTTGTCGTCGCCTGATCTTGTAAGCCCTATGGGTTTGGATCGGAAGTATTGAAAGTATTGATTCGGAGAACAAAGTCATTAGGAATAACTTAGGCGTTGTTGAGATTAACATGCGAGAGACGTAGGGACAAAGTTTATCGTAGGATTTTCGGATTTCAGTTTGAAGGAATTTTAAATACTTGAGTTATGGTATAAAACAATTTGTAGAGAAAACTGTATGAGGGATTATTTGTAATTATTGTGTAAATAATTAAAAATGGAATATGATATATAAATCATTACTTTTAGATAAACTTTCCTTCACATAAAAATCGAAAAAGTAATTTTATCTATTTATTCGACATTTATTTTATAAATCTTTGAATTAATTGTTGCATTTTATCAAAATTTTACGTTTATAAACGCCAACATTTTTGAGTTTTATATTGAGCTTTTATATGTATGCAAAAATACTGTTCTATAATATTTTGTATAACGATGCATTTCGTTACCGATGTGCATTCTTCTAAAAAATATTTAGTTTCAAGAGCAATTATTATAGATTCTATATAGAAAAGCGTTCAAGAGGATTCTCTGAAAAAAAGGATATAGAGTCCAATCAATATACTGCAATTTTTCGCGCAGTTTCAAAACTATCGCAGGTCAAGAACTTTAGCCCGAGGGGCAGTAAACAATTAATTTTTACTGTGCGAAAGCAAAACAAAAAATAATTAAAAAATGCCATACGCACTTTAAAACTTTTCGCTCAAAATTGAGGAATAAAAGATATTTATGGTAAAACTTTCAACTTCCTACGGATGTAACTAATACGTGGAAAGTGATCAAAACTTTTCAACGCTCTTACATCCAACATTTGTCGCCGCAACTCAAGTTACATGTATCCGCCAAGGACTACAAATTTTCCGAAAACATTTACACGGTAACCCAACACTTCTCTACACGAGCCACGTCACTTTGCCTCTCCCCCCTGACACCAAGTTTTTCCTACTTTATCAATATTTCCGGTGCATTCAGCGCCGCTCATTCACGTAAGAAAAAAAAATCAAACTCCGCCACATCCTTCTTACGCGCGGGCGCAGCAGCGAAAAAAGATGCGCGTGTGCGCTCATTTACAAATCCCGTCGGCTGCAAACATGGCCCTCGCAACGATCCTCTCTCGCCGCCCATTTCCTCGCTCACATTATATACACGTCCGACAAAAGCGCCGAAGTATCGCGAAAACAAAAGCGACGCACGCGGGCAAACAGACAGAGCCGGAAACTCGCGTTTCACGTATCATCGAGTCCCGCGCTACGCCGCGATTTGATTCACGCGCGCTCACAATATATGCCTGTGTGTACACAGCTCGTGAAATATCGTACGTATAACGCGCGTCGATTAGCCGCCGTCGTCGCGGATATATAAGGTAGTGGCCCGCCCTCGGATGTTTGGGGGTTGAGCCCGAGGATAATAGGGAAGAAAGATGCATCCTACACGAGAGGAGTGTGCGTATCTTACGTGGATTTTGAGGGGCGTGTGCGCGGTACATACATAGCGGCGCGAGAAAAAAAGAGGCTAGCTTCTCACGTGGATTTTCGGAGCATCGAGATTATAAATCTTGGCTATATGTGTGTAGTAGCGGCTGCCTAGTTGAGCGATGTTAATGCCCGAGCTTTAAAAAAATGGGATTACGCGCTGCCACGGGCTAATGCGAAATTCATTGGCCGTGCTGCTGATCGATGAACGGTATACGAATGTATTAGGCCGATGGGAAAGCTATGTCTTGCGCGTTTGATGATTTGTCTGCGATTGGGCTCGCAATAAACGCGATTATCGACTGTAGCGATCTTGAAATTTCGAGCGATTATTGGATTTGATAAGCTCTTGAGTTATCCTTTTGCATTTTTTTTATTCCAGGCTTTTTAGCATTGAACAACGATCTATCTTTTGCTTCTTTCTGACGGAAGACTTTTGTATCGGAGGAAGAAAAAAAATATGTTACGGTTTAATGAACTCGTTGCAAATAAGTAACGAAAACATTCAACGTCAGATGTGATACGTTTTTATTGGACGACTCGATATCAAGTGTTTTTTATTTTTCAAGTTTGAGCAAACGTTATCGTACGTTTTTTATTTTAAAGAAATTAATAAACAGACTATGTAAATATACGCATAGACATTGAGGTGATGATTTTTACAGACAACTGTATTGTGTAACTTGATTTTCATTTAACAAATTACATAAACGTGTCAATTAGACTACAGGAAGTCTGAAAATTAATTTCAACAGTTACATGAATATTTGCGCAACCGATCCATCATTGCCATTATAATTTTCAACCATTTCACGTGGACCTATACGCGGAACCAACAACTATAACCTGATCGTTTACGGTCCTTTACGGATGCGTTCAAAACCGAAAACCGTCCAAAGCCTCTGCGCACACATAGCAATCCCGATCGGTAATTACTTCTCTCGTCCTCCAAGATGCGGTCCAGATGTTCAGCGGTATATATGTACACAAGATATTAAAGAAATCCGGAGCTCTCGGACCCAAGCATCATTACGTAAACGCGATCTCTATACTCACACACGCCATAAAGCTTTTCGGGGGTCGCAGGTAAGCCCCCGATAACACATGCGTCGTCCTCTTCCCCGCCCCCCGTAAGAGCTGCGTATACGTTATATACATCAGGCTCTTATAGAGAGGAGAGAAAGAGAGAAATAGAGGAGAAAACGACCGGAGGAAGGCGTAACGCGCGCGCGTATCGAGTGGCCGCCCTGAGAGAAAGAGAGAGGAGAAAAAATGAGCGAAGGAGAGAAAAAACGAGCTGCGCTCGCCGGAAGCTGCTCCACATTCGAATAACGATCCCTTATACACCATGTACATATACGAGTACGTTTTGACTCTCTTCTCTGGAGAGCGCCCGCGAGAGAGAGTCTGTGAGTACGTACCTATATGTGTGTATATACACGGCGCGTCACAATGAACAGGATGTGTACAAATAAGGGAGCGCGCGCTTGATTGTGGGGTGAAATATACGCTAAACTGCCGGAGATGGAGAGAGAGAGAGTATAGTATAATATATATATAGCGCGGCGTTGCGGGCATCCTAGAGCGAGCGTGTTTCTATAAGTCGACGCGGGACACAGCGGCGAGTTTAGGACCGCGGCTCGCCTAATTGTCAATGGAAACGTGACGTTTCATTGTGTCCGCGCATACACGTATGCTTTTCTCACACACATATACGTAGCCGAATGCATGCGAGGCTTTTCCGAGATTTCCCGTGAGCGCCCAGGGTATTATAGCATTGTCCGAGGCGTCGTATTATGCCGGCTAATGATGACGGTAAAATTGGCCGGATCGACGCGCGCACGCGGCTGTATTGTGCCGAGGCGACGACGCGAGGGAGGTGCTCTTGCTTCCTCGACCGGCTTTGTCACGTATATATATATTATGTGCGTGTATGAACCTTTGGATGCACTTGACGGGGCTGTGGCGATTTTTCTCTCATCGAGGACCGCCTTTTTTTCGCGTGCGTGGGTCAGTTCCGAACTGGACTTTCTCTCGCTCTGACTTCCTGCGTCTCGGGGTGCTATAGTATGTATTGGAATGTACCTGTTTGCCGGACGTTATTTATTCGATTTCGGAGGAGGACTAGGGATTGTGGAGGATGGCGTATTGTAGATGAGGCGCGACGACACATTAATCGGTATAGTTGTGAGAGCGGTCGACGTAGTAGTGAACTTTATTTTCTTGTGATTTTTTAGTCAATTCCGAGTAGGGGAGAATAAGAGATAATATCCCATTGTAACGTGCGTTTCAGGGAAAGCAAAAATAAGTATATAAAAAATGAAACTTTAATAAGATGATAATATACGACAGTTCGCTAATAAATTCCGAGTGTACGGTGCGGTTTAGAACGGAATATATGCTATTAAACGTCAATCTTCATAAAATATGCATTAACTAGTTGTAGTTTAAAAGATGCTACTTTGTGTGGCTACCAAATATATATAAATTATTTATAATTGATGTGTAAAATCACGTATTAACCATCAGAGCATAGTTACAGTGTAATTTAATAAAACCAAAAATGATATGTAATCGTGTGTGCAGGAAATCCTCTTTATATTTTATTCTTATAAATCATTCATATACGTACGTTATATATCTTTCCCGAGTACAACAAATATCAACTCGCACACTACGGATACATAGATACAGAATTTTTTAATAAGTTTAATGACCATTATTGCTGTAAGCTGGTACCAGCAGTATATTTAATTATTAGTTGCAGCATATCAGTGCTATATTATATTTTAAAACCATCGTGGTGGAAATGGAAAACCACATCCCAAAAGTCTCCGCGCTTTCGACAGTCTCCTATAGAGCCGAAAAACCGTCACCGGTTCCGAAACTTTCTCTCCTCGCAAGCCCTTAGAAATCTAATTTTCGCGGACAAAAAGAGATAAGCGAGCGGGCTGCCGCTTCTTCTTTTTTTCCTCTCTTTCTCGTTTCTCTTTCTCCCTCTAGCTACTATATTCCTAGCTCTTCCTCGAGCGACCGCACTTAGCGTGGTAATGCGCAACGCTTGCTCTCTCTCTCTCTCTCTCTCTCTCTCTCTCTCTCTCTCTCTCTCTCTCTCTCTCCGGGGTGGCATTGCGGACGTTCACCGTCGTGAAAGTCCTTGGAAAGCCAATTTCCGAGGCTCTCGCGCGCGCGTCTCTCCCGTGAAGACAGTGCGGCGCGCAGCGAGCCTCGCTCGAAGGATATTGCGGTAGTGGTGACTTTTCTACCCGCGGCCACTCGACAGAGAGAGAGAGAGAGAGAGAAAGAGTGGCTTTTTGTCGGCTGGCCCCCGGAACCTGTAAATCATACGCTGCGGGCCGCTCATTCGCGCGGGTACGCCCGCGTGAACGGGCTACTGGTGGCGCGGCAGGACGTCCGGAATATTCGGAAGAAGAAGTGCGAGCGGGCTACCTTTTCTTTGTCATGCGCCATCCCCTTTGCGTTTTTTTATCCTGCTGTTCCTCGATATTTCGGCGCGGCATATGTACCCGCGCGCATGAGAAAAAAATCGCTCGCCGTGCGGTTACTGTTTTTCCGCGGAGAGATTTTTAAGAGGCTTATTTACGCGGTCGACTCTTTTTCTGCAACTCTCTCTCTCTCTATTGTATCGGTTTATAGGGCTTTCGTCGACTCGAAATTTAACTTTGTGATTTGGAATAGACGCGTGGGCTTAACTGTGAGGATTTGGGAGTCGAGCTCGAAATGCGGCAAAAAATTCCAACCCGTTAAGGGTGCAAAAAATAAAGGAAAGAGTTTATAGCCGTTAGGTTGGCGCTGGATGGAGGTAAATGTGAAAAAAATTTTACTGCGCCCTATACGCCGAATACGGGCCGGTCAATTACGCTAGCAAAGTTCCGAAGACCCCGCGCGCTCTTACTTAAATAGGGATTGAGAGTAACTTTGAAGGCTTTTTTTGGATTTTATGAGGGCAATGGAGTCAGTGTTCTTTTTATCTATTTAGAAGAGTTTATATTGTACTTTCTCGCAAAAGCTTTATTCGTCTCTTATTTGATACTCGTAAAACTGAGAATAGACTTTATTTGTATAGTATTGAAGAAGTTTATATACTTTTGATTAATTATGCATACAATATACTTTTTCCATTTTATATACATATATATAAAATATTCAAAGTATACAACATATAGATTCTGCAAAAGATGAAGCACATAAGTTCATACATTTTCGAAGACCTGGATATGCGCTAAATATTCCAGATCAGCAAGGCCAATTTTACTGGGTACACTTACATCCCACGTAAACCATCAAAATAACTTGGAAAGGTTCATAATTAAAGGGCCTCTCTTCTGACACACAATTCTGCCAATCAAGCTGCGCGCTTCACGAATTACGCGCTAATGAGCCATAGGCGCGTCGTTCCGGGCCTGCGTGCATAATACACCGCAATCATGCTAAAACACGCGGTCTGCCCTTCATCACCAGCGTCACCACTACCGCCATCATCATCATCATCATCTCCGGGGCGAATCCCGAAATTTAATCTAAATTTAACGACGACGGCTCGGGGCCCCGTAAATATTTGACGCGCGCGACGGCAGTAGGCCGCCGCCGCGACCGCAATTTCCGAAAACGCGCGGCATTAGAAATACATCAGGCATCGCGGATATCGGAGGCTGCGGCTTTGCCTCTTCCCATAGGCACCGTATCCTTGCCTGATTACCGCGTGGCCAGGGTCGCTCGGATAATTGAATCCTCGGGGTTTCCCATGAAGGCGAGAGACCGAGAGCCAGCGAGAGAGTTAAATATTTATTGAATGCGCGCACAAGCGGGGGGCACAATGGCCGGATTACAGCCGTGCGCCGACACGTGGTGGGTTCACGGCGACTTTGTTTAGAGCCGTGATCTGCCGTTGTGCTGCGTAAGGAAGAGATATGGGCCCGGGGTGCTGTGGCAGGATGTTGATGAAAAATATTGGAAGAGAGAGAGGTGGCTGATTAGGAGAAAGGGGGCGACAAGGAGATTAGATGGGGTTCGGGCGAAATGGCTGTTTGTCGAAATGAGATTTTGATTAGATTTCAATTGTTGTTTGCTGATCGGATGTAAGTTATAGCCAGAACGAAAATTCATTTTAAATTCACTTATGAAGCGTTAGAAAGGATGTCTATTTCGTTTATTGATTTTTCAAGCGCATAATTTTGCGACTAAAATAAAGTTATATTAATGTGACTAATTAAGTTATCCAACCATCGTCCTGGGAATTCGCAGTAAAAATACGATGTGCATTTAAGACGGCAGAGAAATAATAAATAAAGTTTAAGAAAGCGAAAAGAAAAGCGCCGCTCTCATCCCGCACATAAGCCCGCGCACGAGAGATTACACTAAACTTAAAGCGCCTGATTTATACGAATTATACATTTGAATATAAAAATCGGGAGAGTAGATGAAACGGAGTATAAAGAGCCGTGAGGCGGTGAACGAAAAAAGAAGAAGAACGCGTCGAGAGCATAAAGAAAAGAAAAATATATTACACGCGCTCATATACATATATAAGTATATGTATATATTATATGCTCCCGCGAGGATTCCGTTCGTTGCTCACGCGCGCGGCTCCCTATTCTTTTTATACGCGCGCGCGCTCGTCGTTTTATCGTCCCGGCATCGGATTGGCCCGGCATGCGGAGAAAAGTCCAAGAGAGAGAGATAACATTGAATTTTTAATGCCAAGATCGATTAAAGCGATGGCCCGCGTTCATGTCGATTAGCATGCGCGACGCGAGTGGGAAGCTGTTGATAATTGAATCCGAGGGCTTTGACGGCCGCCCCCTCCCGAATCGCGATCCCCGCGTCACGTCTAATCTAATTTTTTTTCTTCCTTCGCTCGCTGAGAATTTAATATTAATAAATTCTCTCAGAAACTTTTTTTAACGGCATTTGTTACTTTTTTTTTATTTCGCCGTTTCATAAATTATATTCGTATATAACGAAATGGAAGTTGAAAAGATTGAATTAAATTTTCAAACAGTTTATATGTATAGGTGCGCGATTCGCGATTTAATCGAATAAAATAATGAATAAAAGAACATTGAATTCTCGACAATGATACCGATACCATTCGGCTTCTTTGAAATATCTCGCTTCCGCGAATATATTAATACTCGGAGCGCGCGGTGCGCAAAACGCAATAAAGCAAGCGAGCCCGAAAACTTTGTACTCGCGCACAGTTTAAATTCTGCGGCTACCATTACTCTCTATATATATCTCTCTCTCTCTCTCTCGCTCTTCCCCTCATTCTCCAATAACCTTTTTTCGCTGCCAAACTCAACCGCAGCCTCTTCACAATGGACGCTTTCATCGATGCGCCGAAATTGCCGTCGAAATCGCGCGTGTCGATTCCTTCCAATCAAAATTCGCAACAACGAAACAAAAAAAAACGATGATATTTCCCGCCGCGACGTTTTCGCTCGCTCTCTCATGCGTAGCAGCTTCCTCTCCGCGATGTTATCTTGAGCAACCGCACTTTCATAAATCGCGCGAAATTATTAATGCCTACAAGTTTTCAACAAAGCCGGGCTAACGATGCGCGGCGGTGGTAGTAGCCGGCTCTTCCTCTCCATTCAATGCGCGGCATATTTCAGCGGCCGAGCGCGGGCGACTTTTTCCCTCTCGCACGCGCGCACGTATATAAATCCATTTGCCGCCTCATAAAACCTTCGATCGGGATGATAAATTTCCTTAATGCGACGCAACAGGATTCGGGCCTACAAAAGCGCCTCGCGAACGCTAAAAAAGGGGATGAGGGGGAGAGAGAGAGCAACAGGCGTAAGACCGCAGATTTTTCAATATAACAGGAGAGCGCATTACCGCGGCCTCGTATTTTCGGCTTAGCATTTTCCGCTTTGTTAGCGCGCCGCACTGCTACATGCGGTTTCTCTCAGTGTTGTGTGGCTCTGTCGTGCGGACCGTGGACAACCGGCGAGATTTCGAGATAATAGTTGTGAAAGATTTTTTTTTTGTGCGTGTTTGCTATTGTTGCGCCGCGCTGTTTTGCTTTAGATGTATATATATTTTGCATCAGGTAGAAAATCTGAAAGTTTCCCTCGCTTCTACTAAAAATTTCCGCTTATATATATATAGTTGTGCAAACGAACGGTATGTTGTACACCGGCTGTGGTTTATATTTGACAAATTTTAGTTCGTAACAGATTTACACTATAAAAAGTCGATACCCCCCTATATATATATTACATGATTTATACGAGTGCAATAAATTCCTAAAAAAAAGTATACAGTTTTATTCGATCCTATCGAAAACAATAAAACACGATGGCATTTGTACATCTTGAACAAACACAGGTTTATTGAAGAAAAAAACATTTCTAAAGTATATATAACACAAACTAATACGTATATGACACTGCAGGTATACAAAGTCTCCTCCTAAACCAACGCGTAAATTTCAATATTTGGACATACAAACCCACGTCAGCCGCGATTCTCCATCCTCGAAACTCCGGGAAATCCCTACCACCGGCGCTCTTTCCACTCGAGAAAACAAAAGTCACACACCGCCCGCACGAAAGCTACGCATCCGCGAAATCCCCGAGAAGCCCGTTCGTTTCGCTTACTTCGATCCGCATTTTCCGCGGCTTCTCACTTTCTCGGCATCTCTCGCCTCGTTGCGTTACACCTATGTATATATACCCTCAACCTTCACCTCGAAAGAAAAGGTGCGAAGCCGCTCTGTGTTTTCCTAGGTCGCGTTCGTTCTAATCCCCTAGCCATTGTGTGCTGCACAGTTGCGTGTGTTTTTTTTGCCTCGCGTGGCGCGCATCTACGTATCTCGTTCGGTGTGCTCCTCATTGTTTATCGGAGCCGAGCCGCGGCAGCTAATCCTTCGGGCGGAGGATTATGTGCGGACCGTGTCTCGATTAAAGCCGAGAGATTACTGGGACGGCGAAGGGGGATACTATAGGTGGAGAGTATCGATTTTCGAGATTTCGCGAAAATTGCGCATTCGAGAGTCGATTGTCACCGTGCGCACCCTATGCCGGATATGTGCGTTTGGACTGTGGGAGTTTTTGTGCGTATATATACGGTCGCGGAGATGAGATGGATGGTTCGTGGATTCGGATAGGGAGGGAAATCGCTCGGAAAATCGAGACTCGCGCTATAGTGTATGGCGTAAATAACGAATGTTCTCGTGCGGTCATTCGAGTCGGCTGCTGAAATCTTGATGGTTTTTATCTTCATCTAGTTTATACAGATGGTGATATTTATAATATATGTAGATAATAGCATAGGGATTGGTTTCCTTTTTCTAACTATTAAAATATTGTAAACATTTTTTCTACCTAATTAGAATTATTAATATATTATTGCTTTTTATATTTATCTATGAAAGTGGTTTTAAAAATGTGATGGAATCTTTTTTTTCACGAATGATACATTATTTGTATATCATTTCTAGCAGCAATTTTATTAATGTTATGATTGAGGAGTAAAGTATAGATTTTATCAGTTTTAGAGTTAATAATCTAGAACTTTTTCATTAAAAAAAAAG
>UXGD01001671.1:0-32287 GCA_900474315.1 Torymus auratus
TTGGTTTTGAAATAAGTTCCTTCCACACGCTTTCCCGAAATAAGTCCCTTCCACACGCGTTTGCGAAATAATTCTTTTCCAAACGCTTTCGCGAAATAAGTCCATTCCAAACGCTTCTACGAACTAAGTCTTTTCGAATTGGAGGCGTTGATTATTGTGTATTACCGTTACGTTAAATCAATCGGGTAAGAGTAATTTAGCTGCTTCGTAAGATGGGTGCAGATTTGGCAACAGTCTCTCGGGGGCTTCTCTTCCGGCAATTGCTACTTGCTAAGAGATCTCTTGAATTCATTCTACACGTTTTTCTTCTTCGTAGACAATTGTGAGCTTTGCTGAAAATAGAAAATAAATTTGGTTGCTTATTATACTGGCATTGGAAAAATGGAATGTTCGTATTTTATGATTTCAATTTTGTAAATTTTTTATTTATTTTAAGATTATAAAATAGCAATGAGAAATTATATTTAATGAAACTAAACAAACGTAGGTAAAATATTAAATATTTGCATTAGAAATCATATATAGATGGCTTGTTTACTGCAATATGTGCAAATCCCATCAAAGTTGCGATAAAACCCGAAATCACGATTTGAATGAATCGGCAGCCACGTGACTTTGAGAGCATTTTTATGCCTTTTCGACGTTCAACTTCAAACCCTGGTAACTTTTGAAGGAATCAATATTTTTTAATTAAAAAAAAAATTAAAGCTCTTTTTCTATAGTTTTAATTTATCTTTTGAAACTTAGAGTAGATCAATCCTGGGCTAAATGGCTGAAGTTTGAAGAGAAGAGCTTTTTGACATTTTTTTAAAAAGTAAGAAGTTGCTGTAGAAAAAATAGGCAACTTGATGGACGCAGTACGACTGCGGACAAATAAGAAGAACTGGGAACCGAAGGAGTGCTCGAAAAAAAAATTTTCAAATCGTGATCTCGGGTTTTGTCGCAACTTTGATGGGACTTGTACATATACAAGTGGTTCAAACGTGAGGTACAATATATATATATATATATCTATTATATATTAATGAATAAATACACTCATGTATTAGCCGTAACATGCCTGTTTTTATATCTCATTTAACAAAGAATAGAAACAACGCTCTCTATTGAATTAGTAACGTTGTGTCAATTGTTTCGAAAAGCTTTTTAGTTCACCTTATTTCTTCCGAAAGCGAAGAACGCGTATGTGCATACCCGTACACTTATCTACTACTTCAATAATATTAGCAGTGATAACAAAGCGGTGAATCGAATAAACATCGTAATGGTTAGCACAAACACTCGGAGAAGAGACGTATCGCGAGGAAGAAGAGAGCGAAGAGTAGGATGCATGTATTCATCCCCGGATCCGACCAATCTGCTTCCCCTTTTACAATAATAGAGAAATATAGGGTGAGTATATTGGGTATGCACTTAGAAATCATGACTTTGCGCTACAACTAACAAGTTTCTGCAGGTATGTTATAATAAACTCGACATCATTATATTTATAAAAATAATTCAAAAAGGTACTAATTCATTTTTATATTACTGAAAGTTATTTTTTAAAGAAACCGTAACACAGTTAAAGAAAAAAAACGGGTCTAATACATTGGCACGTAGCTTCATCAAACTAATTTATCAATTCCTTTTTTTATACTTTTAAATAAAATAATTTTTTTCTCGAAAACAAAAAAAAAACCGCTGCCAATTCATTGGCACGTAGCTCCCTCAAACTATATTTAATTATTCCCTTCATTAATTTTTACTTCAAGTATTTTAAATTTAATACTTTATTTTCTATCGATAGACTTTGCTATATATATTTTTTTATTTGTTATTTCAATCCGCCTATTTTTTTTAATCTATTTGTAATATATGAATTCTTTAACTCCAGGAGTGCAATCGTTTTAATATCACATTTTGATGTTTCAATAAAATAACGTAAGGAAATTCGGGTCACAACGATCATGGAGGTATTTTGGCACTCCCACATTAAAGCTGTAAATAATCATTTTACAGCAAACGTTTGAGGAAATCTATTAAAAATTCTTCTATTTTGTATGTTTGCGAATGTTATATGATAAATATTTTTTTTATTCATCACAGTACACGACTTGATAATGTTTGCTCTTGTTAATGTGCGACAACGAAATATTCAACGGATATTCTCGGGATAATACTACAAAATCGACTACCTCGGAAAGATCACGTATGCGGGCCCAAAATAGCGGTTTTCGACAATGCCGAATACGAATAGCATAGTGGCGAGTCCGAATTCCGACATGAGAAAATTCATATTCCTGGGTACCCTGACATTATACTTCAAAATCGACTTTCTCGGAAAGGTCATGTATGCTATCTCAAAATAGGGGTTTTCGGACTGGCCGAATACGAATAGCATAGTGGCGAGTCCGAATTCCGACATGAAAAAATTCATATTCTCGGGTACCCTGACATTATACTACAAAATCGGCTTTCTCGGAAAGGCCATGTATGCTATCTCAAAATAGGGGTTTTCGGGCATGCCGAATAGCTAAATATATTAAATATATTTGAATTTTTTTTTTGTAATTAAAATAGTATTCTAGATATTGAAAGTATAAATGTTAAAATGCCATTGAAAAAGGGGGAATCTTCTTTTCAGAAAGGATGTCCTCACGCTTACTTCTCCTGTACCTTGGGGAGCTGAAAAGTATAGAAATCCCTCAAAAACTCCATCTGTTTTAAATGCTGTTTTAACGTATCAGAATATAATGCTAATTTCATATTAATATATAATAACAGATTAATCTTTTCTTTAATTCCCTTTTTACCGATAACTTTGCAAAAAAAAATGAAACTCTCATTTTCAACTTAAATCGGCTGTTATATAAAAATTATTACTGTATAAAACATAAACCTCTTCCGAAAAATATACTTTGGCAGTGCTGAAAACCTCAATCAAAGATACCCCTTTTCTACCGGACGCTGAGCATGCACCTTTTCCAACCGGGCGCTGAGCTGACCCCTTTTCGAACCGGGCGCTGAGATGACTCTTTCTCCAACTGGGCGCTGAGATGACCCCTTTTCCAGCCGGGCGTTGTGATGTCCCCTTCTTATTCGGAAGCAACGAAATATTACTATGATCTTATAAAAAAAATTCCACGTCTAAAATCATAAAATTTGCGGTGAAAGTTATATAAAAAAATTGTCTAGTACAAGGCAAGTCTTGTAAAATCCAGCAAAATTAAATACTCTTCTGTATAAAGCTGTATTTAAAAACATTTATTTAATTATTGACAAAATATATGCACGATGCGGAGTCGCGCCGAAAGAGAAAGGAGTCTCTTAATAAATTCATATTTTTTTTCAAAGACAGATATCTCTCGGACGCAAGTGATCGAATAAACTCGATGAAACTAAAATGTGTTACAGCTCCTCCATTTTTAATCATAACGAAGAAAGGAGGAGCGCCGCAGCCAGGCACGAAGCCGAATTCATTTTAATTTCCCATTCGATTTGCGTTCTCTCGAGGAGAAGAGTAGACAAGCCGAGTCAGGAGAGAAGAATGCTCTCTTCTCTCTCTTCCCTCCATTGCAGAGAAGGTGGAAAGGGAAAGCACAAGGTGGAGCTGCCGCAGCTCGGAAATAGGCGAATGATTTTCTCGCCCATACGGATCGCGTTCCCCGTACATAGAAATTCCAAATATCCTCTCGTCGACGGGCCGGGTCAGGAAGTCCGTGCGGCGGGGCGCGCGTGGATGTGCGTAGTCGCAGCGCTACCGAGGACGGAGATCGATCGACGAGGAGCTCCGTGTTGTAGGGCGCACGTGAATGATTTTAGGGGATATACCTAGAATTCCTAGTCCTTACAGGGCTTTCTCAATCTCGCTATTGCCAGTCCCTGTCATCCTCTTTTGCCCTTTTCCTCGCATGCAGGTGCGTGTGAGCAGACGAGAGACTTTTTTCTCTCTATCGGCGTTTGACCGACTGTTCAGACGTGATTTATGATTGTTCCGAGATGAAAATACGAATCGCGTTGATGGACATTGACAAAATGGACAATTCGGTCTGTCGCATACGCCCGCACTCCCTGTGATTTACGATCAGTTAATCGCGAGCTTTTTCATGAATGTATTCCTTCTATTTAAGAATAAGAATATGCAATTTATTGATTATTAGGCGTCTAAATACAAATCTGTTATTAACATTAAGTCACCAATACTTTTATTTAATGGCCTTAATCGTAAATGAAGAAGGAATATTTACAATAAATAAGTTCACCACCTACGACCATTTTTTTTACCGCGGTAAAAATATGATTTTAGCTCATAAATAAGATATCTGATTTATTATCATTCTTAAGGAGGCTAGCCTGGGTTAAAAAATATAAAAAAACAATATATTTTAACTAGAGCCAGCAAAAATCTATTAAGACATTTGACAAAAATAGTGTATTTACAAATCAGAATATGATAAAATTAATTTTTTTTATATAACAATGCTTGCTATGATTTCCACACCACTAGATTTATAAATTATATATAAAATATATTAAATATATATATACATATAATAATTAAAATACTTTTTTTAATATTAATATTATTATTATTATTATTGTTATTCATTTTTTAAGAATTGTAACAATTATCAAAAGATTTCACCATAATGTACATTTTCTTTGTAGTATGCGTAAAGTACATCGATCGTAAATCGCGTAAAGCTTCGCTATGGATACTATGTGGGAAATTCAACTTTACACACTCAAAGAATATGTCGACGCGCTTTACTCATATACTATAAAAAAAATATTGTTTGCCACACGGACGAAATCTTTACGATTTTGTGATCGTGCAACACTCAGGCCGGCCGCGCCGACCCTCGTACGCGTCGGTCACTCGATGCGTAAAGTTCAACTTTACACCCTAGTAACGAAAACGACTATTTTACATATATATAATATATTAGTTTTATTGCGAATATTCAGAAACAATCATTTATGTGAGTTTTACTTCGGTCTAGTGTTCGAACCCCCGGCCTATCACCGCACTCGCATTACAATGGTATCTAACGACACTAATGGTCACAGTCAGTGCCGGTAAGTCAGGAAACTATGCGTCGACTAGCACCAAATCCGTATCCCGTTATAACGTATATACTTAAAACGTATAACATAAATCTTAACATACTTAACGTATATACATAAATCTGTGTAATTATTATATGAGTTTTTGGGGTAAAAGAATTCGTTTATGATTTTCAGAGATATTTGAGGTTAAAATTATTTTAGCCATATTTTCAAAACGTAATTTCTCGGGAACGGCTTTACCCTGCTGATAAAACTCACGCCAAAATCTCATGTGAAATTCTGATCCGCGAGCTGCTAAAACCCTCTAATGATAAAAACTCGGTTTCTGAGAATCAGGAGTTGCCTACTAGGTTACGCCACTCCTCAGATAAGTTCAAAAATCGATGTTTTGAAGCGTTTTAGCCAAATTTTACATTTTTCCGTAGGGTATGTACACTAGAAAATGGAATTTACAGCGCGTTTCGCTGAAACATAAAACCTAGGTATTAGCTAGCTGTACGAAGCAGAAAAATTAGTCTGGGTGTAAAAACTTTCTATGGACACTAGAAAACAAGCCTTGTTCCAGGCTAAATCGATTGAAGAGGTCTTGGACCCTTCTTTCATTCCGTTTAGCAAATAAAATATCTTTTACCACTATTTATATAAATTTCGCTCGATTTTTGCGGCAAGTTATATCTTTTTAAGTCTGTATTGTATTAAAAGTGCTTGTACCTGTCAAAATAAATAAAATACAAAAAATGAATAAAATGTTACAATAATTTCCTGAATGAAACAAATTAAAGGAATTAGATATATCATTTATGCGAATGTAAATGAAACTTTCATCTTTTAATAATGTTCCTACATGCATCGCTAAATCTCTGAACCACGAATGGTATAAATTTCCAGGCTGCATAAATTAATTACTCATTTGACGAGTCTAACGAATTTGCATGAAAGGAAGGCGTACGAAGATGAAAAAAGCTTCCATACAACATGTGATAAATACATCCGCTCGATCGGGTGGAAAAGTCGATGGAAGAGAAAATGAGAGAAATTGAGAGTTAGCGTGTAGACACGCGAACTGCGTGAAGTTCGAAACCGCGAGGAGCACGAGTTTCCCGAGCGATTGCCCGTAATTGATGTTGGCTACAATTGGCGGCAGACGTGAAGCAATTTCACTGGAGTGCGTATATGTGTGAGAAAGAGAGAGGGGCGAGAGAGAATTAATGCGCGAATTCGCAAGAGAGTAAGAAGGGGAGTCTCAGAACGATATCGCTGCGGCGCACATCCCGAACACTCAAGAGCACAATGCGACGGTGGGTGCATCGTACTGTTCCTTCAATGTAGGCTCGTTATGATATTCGGCATTGTTCCATTTTCGCGTCTCTACTCTGCTTTTGCCGGGTCGATTTTTTGAACAACGATATTCGATGTCTCCATTCTAGGGACGTTACCCACCTCAGGAACTCTTTTAATTTTCTTCATTTTTTTATTATCTAGGAGTCATATAACTGTAGGAGTTTATAATGCAAAATAAAAAGTGTTATTTAGAACTGTACCATTATTTATTCAGAGTATTCGATGCTTTATTGGATCTGAGGGACTTGAATAAAATAAGAAGCAAAATAAATTTGGATAACAATTAAAATCAATTCGTACGTTTAAAACATGTTTAAGAATACCGATGATTACGGATGGCTCACAGGTTCACTATCAGCAATAAGCAAAAAATAAAAACTGATTCTTCCAATACGCGATATTGCGGATTTAGAAAAAGAGGACTGTGCATAAAGTATTAAAGCTCCAAGACAGAGGGAATTGAAACGGCCTACTGCTTTAAGAAGTCTCTTAAAGAAGTAACTTGCTTTGGAGATATTGATACTTTTAAAGTACAATATAATTTCATGAATAACTATGATTTTTTATTGATCTTGATTTCTTTACCATTTAATTACGATTATATATGCATATTATCCAAAACTAAAATTGATGTCTTATATAAATATATCCCAAAATTCATTTTAAACTTATTTATTATTACAGCTACTAATAATTATTGTTTATAGGTGTCAAAATTTTATAGTTATCAAAAGTTTTTTAATCCTATCAAAGTTTTCATGATTATGTTAATCCACTGCAAAGATAATTAGTGACTTCGTTAGGAAAACAGAACTCACGTGTAATTGTATATTCTCTTTTACTGCCAGTTCTAGTAGTCTTAGACGTAAAGCAACGTGTAATTTGTGACAATGAAAAGTGCCCTAGAGTATGTGCTTTAATGATTATGATTTAACGGCTATATGTTCGTAACCTAATATCAATTAGTAAAGATATACGGAGTCAATGATCTTCGAAAAGCAACACGTGTATTATAGGTCTATTATACTCAAGATCCAAAAATGTCGAAATTTTTAATCAAGTAAGCCTATATTATTGAACAAACTTTTGAAATTAACTAAAATCCATTACAAAATTCTTCTAGAAATATACAAAAAAATTTCGGCCTAATGAGTTTTCTTTATATGAAAATTCTTTAATATAATGTAATTAGGTTTTGTATATATGTTAATATAAGTCTTGAAGTATTTGAACAAAATTTTCAACAATTTTTCAGATACGAATCCAGAGTGCAGCAGTTGTCGTAGTTGAATCTTTTTTATCGTGATCTTCCTTAGCGTACCCCTATCAGTCACAGTAAAGCATCTTGAACAAAAAACGAAAAAGATTTTGAAGTAATATGCAAAAATCTAATGAAGTGCGTTGTTAAGCTATTGATTATTAATAATATGGCTTTAGAATGAAGATAAACTTTTCTTTTTTTGGACAAAAAATCGGCAATAAATCACTAATAGAATTGGTGAATTTTAATCAATCAAAAAAATCCTACGTACTTCGCTAAAGAATGTTATTAGCGACCGATAAAATTTCAGATCAATCTGTAAAAAGTTGTAAGCGCTAGAGATACGCTTAGCTCGAAAAACATGGTTTTGAGAAAAACGTGTTTTAAGTTGCAAATACTAAAATAACTTCAGATAACTTTTAGACCAATAAAAAACCGCTGCTAACTGCTGTAGCAGAATGCTTTCTCAAAGAGAATGATCAAGATGATCAAAATGATCAAGAAATTTATATTTAAAATAGTTATTTAGTAATTATTAAATTATAAATTAAAAATATTAAGGTATTAGCACATGCTTTTTATTGAATTTGTAAATTAATTGCATTTCTTCGAAATTTCTTCGGCATTTTCTTTGGGAACCTGCTAAAATTATTTCCGAGTATGCCCTATTTTTCTTAATTTTTTTTAACCAACTTAATATTACCCGATAGGGCTGATAAAAATATGAATTGATAGGTATTTTCAAGTTCTTTAAGAAAAATGCGCTTACATCCGACCGATATGCAAACCCGGCGACGAAAAAAAAAATTCGATTTTTCCTTATGTTTCTATATTTTTTTTAACCGACTTAATATTACCCAATCGAGCCGACAAAAATATGGATTGATAGGTTATTTCAAGTCCTTTAAGAAAATGCACTTACACCCGACCGATATGCAACCGATACGAACCCGGCGACGAAGAAAAACAATATCGATTTTTCCATATATTTCTTTAGTTTTTTTTAACCGACTTAATATTATTCAATCAACTATATAATTGAACTTGCACAACTTCAAAATGAACTTGAGATACACACACACACACACATACACACACATACACACACACGCACGCACACACACACATACATACATACATAAAACAGACATTTTCTATAAAACGCATATTTCGACTCAGGGAGCCCAGGAAGATCGAAAATCATCAAATTCTCGGGGTCGAAAAATTTCACCGTTACCAAGCTTTCTCTTTGAGAAAGCAAAAGGGGAGAAATTAACCAGGTGGTATTACCCCTTAATGAAATAAGAGCAGTGTTCAATATGAAGGTGCAATATTAAAAATCAATATTTTTTAAGAAATTAATCTACGAAAGTGTGATTTTATTTTGTAAAATTTGTATTTATTAAGGATAAAATGTGCGCGCGCGTGTGTGTGTGCGTGTGTGTGTATGGGTGCATCACCCATTATAGATCAATAATAATTTAATGAATAAACAAGTAAAGTAACAATGCAGAAAAACATTCACCGATGTCTTACTGATGAAGTCCTTTTTGAAATAATTATAGCATAAGATATTTTTTTCTTGGTAGCGGAAAATAAAAAATGTTCAGAAAAGAATGGAGCACTCGAAAAATTCAATCGCTTAACGATTCTACCCTCATACGCATTTTCTGTCATCAAGGCAAAGATCACGAAGATGACGAGCCAAAGGAATACAGACGCACAGCACATACACGTACGCACGCCTGCTTGTAAACACCTTCTGCTCGTAGTATAGGTTTCGCTTGAGATTAAGGTATATGTCGAGAGTACGGAGCATCCATCCAAGAGCATAATGAAGGAAACGCTTTATAAGGGGGCCGAGGAGCAGACTAACCGTATAGCAGAGAGCGTAAGAGGAACAGAGAAAGAAAGAGAACGAGGCAAGAAAGAAATGAAAGGGAAAAAGGCTGAGAGTGTCGCATACTTCCCCCCTTCCTTCTCGCTCTCTCGCTGTCGGTCTCTCTCTCTGTCTCTCTCTCTCTCTCTCTCTGGCTGTCGGTCTCCCTCTCTTTCTCTATCTCTATCTCCTTCTTACGAGTAGAAAGAGAAAATGCGGATGTCATACGCGCACTACCAAAGCAACGGCTCCACTAGCTCTTTCTTTCCCTACCTTCCTCTCTCTTTCCTCCTCTTCGCTCGCACTTCTTCCTCTTCGTCTTCTCGTCTCGTTTTTTTATTATCGCGGAATTGTGCGACAATAGCGAATCGAGGTCGGTTGTGGACTTGGGATTCTTCTCCCTTCCCCTACCCCTACCCTACCCCTCTTGCTTCCTCGTCGAATGCAACACAAAGGAAAACGTGCTATCATTTTCCACATTGTGAAACGGCCTGGTTCTTCTCCCTTGATTTAAAGGAGAGCTACCGAGCCCAAGAGGGAGTGGAGAGCTAATGGCTGGGGGCTTTAGTCCGAAGAGTCTCGCGTGAACCTGCACGCGGAAGCGCAAGAGGTGCGATCCGGTGTTTCGCCAATAACTTCTCCGGTCTGATGTTGAGACCTTATTATTTACACGACATTCCATCTTCGCTGCTACGCTCTTGCACCAACGCTACTATGACATTTATTCTTTTGTTTCAGGGAATTCATCGTTTGTACGGAAGCGCTTTACGGGTGTCAAGTTTTCGGCATTACTTCGGTAGCCTGCGGTTTCGGGAATCAGAGTAACCTCTTAACGATACATTCTTCTATGGTTGGACATTAATATTCAATAACTGGTGTCATAGTTCATCAATCGTCACACACTATGATCACGTAGGGCCATACAAATAAAGAGTATTTATGACTTTCGTTGTGTGTTTATTTCAAGTGGTATAGGAAAGATTAATACCTTCATATAAAAGCCATAGTAATATCATACTATGCACTTCAGGAATGATAAATATCCTAGTTTAACAAAAACTTTAATTACCCCGTAGAACTCCAAATGTAAAGTACGTTTAGTTGAAGAATAATATTTATGATACATCAACTTTACATATTTCAAGCAACTTCTGAAAGCAAATAGAGGAATCGTGTATAGAATGGGAAGATACGCTTGTAATACTCATTTTACTTTCGTAAAAAAGAATAACTCTTATTCATACTTCAAATTATAAAATCTAATTAATAGAAAAACATTCGGTTTTCTCATTAGAATATACTCTCTAAACTTGAATTAGTGAAAAAACCATTATATATTAGTGGTAATTGCTCCACCGTAAAATTGGTGGATATTCACTAATAAAATATTCAATGAAATATCCACTAATTCATAGTGAATATTCACTATTTAATTAGTTAATATCCACTAATTCTACGGTTGAGTAATGTTCATTAATATATAATGGTTTTCTCACTAATTCAATTTTAGGGAGTATGATTAAATCTTAATGCTTATTTTATCACAAGCAAGCATATATTCCTCAATATTTGAATCTACCCATTAACCATTACAATCGATAGTTTTTGTAAATTTAGCGTACTATCGCAACCTCTTAATAGATTTGGGTTTTGACTCCCAGCGGAAACAGAGACGAATTCCGCAGCGGGTTCGATACATGCAACAACACTCGTCTCTCTCTCTCTCTCTCTCTCTCTCTTTCACCGATATTGGTCGCATGCGCGAAATGTCGCGGGCTTTATGCTTTCGCACAACTTCGGTACGGTTTAATCTCGTACGCTTCTGTACAGCTTTATCGTTTTGATGGCTAGAGGTATGCTGGTCACCAAATATCCAGATCCACATCGACGTCTAACGATTGGTTTGGCATTTAATCCGAAACACTAGGCTAGATAGCGCAAGCGGCTTTATACGAGGACGTGGAATTTATATTACAATAGATGACAGTAATTTGCATTTCAATCTGAAAAGTGAACACTAATTAGTTTAGCGAACAATACAATTCGTTATTGGCTCTCTATAAAGGAAGCAAATATTATTGATATTTCTATTAATATTATTCTCGGGGTTCTATCTAACGATGGTTGAGCATTTTTCCAGGCTACCGGGCGCGTCCCCAGGTTGCGACTCGGGACAGAACCAGCCAAGACTGGTCAGCTGCAAATATATGGAATAAGCATGCAGCCGTGGAGAAAGGAATGTGAGAATGGGCGAATGAATGAGCACAGTATGAACGGGATGCGGTCGATGGATTGTGGATATTCCCGCTAGAATAGCCAAAGGGAAAGTTGTAAACTCGCTAACCGGGGTGACACGAGATGTCACAGTACCTCACCTATGCATTAGCATTGAAAACGCTTGTTTTATGTGGAAGGACCGCTCAAGTGCTCACTGACTGGAGCCAATGGAGGGGTTGAAGCAGTGTAGGCCTGGTGTTGGACCGGACTCGACATCGCCCACTCGGTAGCGGTGACGTTAAACCTTGTTTCATTGTGGTGTGGGCCTATCCGATAACTGTTTTTCTAGAATGACTAGGTGCCAATAGGAGTAACCGCTTGACAAACCGCCTCGCGGCTTCGGCACCCATAAGTATAGAGTCTCTCAGAGGCGGGAATAGTAACCACACCGAGGTGTGGCTCCCACAATGGGCGAACCGTCTTAAACCTACAATACATGCACGATAAACACCACGGAAAAAACCAGCAAAGAAATAGAAGAGGCAGATAATGTCAATGAGATGCTAGCCGTCATGGCTGAGATGATACAAGCTGTCAAAAAACAACCAAACATCAGCTCAACCATTAAATGCGGACTATTGAAGATAGAGCAAATGGGCGCCTTCGGCACCCAAGACTCTGACTCGTGCTGAACACCTCACCTTCGCTGAAAACGATTTTTTTTAAAATACGGATTACCCCAGTTTTTCCTATTTGATTTTGTGAAATATTGAAATTAAAATATTAGGTGTATAAAACGTAAGAACCACCCCCTTAATTGCAATAATGGATCAGAAGTAAATTCTTAAATATAAATATTGAAGATATCTATGCAGCATCGCAAAAAATCGTAATATTGTTAAATATGTTAAACAAACTTCCCATTAATACGCATATCAAGTTCTTTATAAACACAGCGTTCAAAGCATGGTGCATCTTTAAGCTCAGATAATTAACGACACAGTGTAATAAACCGCTCTATTAGTGCTGTTGCGTCGAATACGACCCAGTGCTTTCAGGAATAATGATGCTTAGTGGTCAGGCAGGCTCAGAGACGTAAACGAACAGAAAGCGATGGCGTACGTAACGAGATCGTGCTGAAAGTTCAGTGAACATTAGGCAACAATTTAGTGAAAGATTGGCATGGGCAAATGCTATGTTTAATTGCTAGTAAATTTTTCAGGAGAAACATAATTTTCGCACAAATTTTGAGATGCAAATAACTTCAGTGAAAGAAGATACCTATAAAAATCAAAGATTTTAGCTCATATCCCATTAAAAAAACCGCTGCCAATTCATTGACACTTAGCTTCCTTAAACTAATTTATCGATTCCTTTTATTATATTGAAATTCCAAAAATAAATTTGTTACAAAAAAATTGCTAATGAATTTCAATAATAAAACTTATTTTCTTTTTTATTCAAACAAAGATATTAATATATACCGCTAAATGTCATTGTCTAACTTTGAACCGATGCGTCTTATATATCTGATACTTTTTGCAAAATAGTATGTGACGCACCTATGGATGAAAAAACAGAAAAACTTTGACAGTTCACCCCATGTCAAAATATATAGTTCAAAAATAAAATATGTTTACCCATTCTACGTCTTTTTTCAATAATTTAACAACTTCATTAGTATTTACAAAATTACACATAATTTCTTATTCTTTAAATCCTTCATTAGCTGCCACTGATAAGGTATCAACACAAAAGTATACTATGTTAAGATATTAACAATACAAATACCCGGAGCGTAACTAATACACATGCATTGCACAATCTATAAGAACCCCTTTCCTACATTCCTATTACCTCCAAATGATTGTACTTCAATATTATGTATAATAGATAATGTTCTTTGATGAAATTTCAGAAATATGTTGCCAGTTTTAACCTCAAATATCTCTAAAATTCATAAACGAATTCTTTTACCCCAAGAATACATATAATAAATAATATATAAAACTCTACATCTCCGTCAAATTTTAAAGAAATTAAAACAGTTTTTCTCTAGTTATCATGCGACAAAGAAAATAACTTTGTAAAATAGGAAAATATTAAATATCAAAAAGTAATCATACGATCTTGATGGAAATTCACATTTATAATATCTATATCACATACAAAATTATCTATAAATCTGGAGTTGAGTCATCGAGCCAATCTCGAGAAATTACGATTTGAAAAATTTTTTTTAAAAATTTTAACCTCAAATATCTGTGAAATTTATGGACCAATCATTTTGCGCAAACAACTTGACCGAGAGCTATCCAAAATCTACTTTCACAAGGAATTTTGAAGAGATTAAGACAAATTTACTCCCGTAATCGTTGGATGTACAAAACTCATTTTTTTCATTTTTCAGGTTTTACGTTTTAGTTAATAACAAAAGAACGGTGATAGCTAGAAATTTTTTTTAGAAAATATAGGTACTTTAATTCTTTTTCGAATGCTACCCATCCGATTCAGATACATAAAGCCGTCCTCGAGAACTTACGATTTGAAAAAAAAAGTTGAATAAATTTTAATTTCAAATATATATCTCTGAAATTTATGGATCAATCATTTTGCCCAAAGAACTGTCTCGATTGGTATACAAAATCTACCACTGCAAAGAATTTCAAAGCGATTAAGCCAATTTTACCCTAGTTATGCAAAGACAAAAAAGAACCCTTTATTATAAATTTTCTTTTTCTCCAAAAATAATGAATAAAAAAAAATAAAAATTGAGCAAGTTATAGTACTTAATATTCTTTATAAACAAAAAAATATTGATGTCAATATGTTCTTTTAATTTCGAAATTTAACCTATTTACAAAAAATTATGTTTTCATCAATAACTTATGACGAAATATAGCTATCGACTTTTCTTTTAATTGTAGAGAATTTTATTCTGCATAAATTCATAATATATACACAACATTCGTTCTAAATATTAAAAAAATAAAAATTTTCAACATTGAAAAATCGCTATAAAAAACAAAAAAATCGATTTTGACAAAAATAGAATATTGAACCAAACATTGTAAGAAAAATCTAAAAAAATGATCCCTCTCTCGTTAAAATCTCATAAAAGAGTAAAGAAACCTGCGAAGCATATATTACTTCAGTCTTATTGATCCAGTTTCCCGTTCTCCTCATTGAAAAGCGTTTAGATTCGTCCGGATTAACGGGTGCGATAGTGTAGTGCTAGCCTTTGGCGTGGGTTTAACAGAGGGATGTGACCACGCATATATTTCTAACTGTGGTCGAGTTGAACAAAGATCCTCTACGTTACACAGATCCCCCGCGGTTGGGCAAGGAAGTTCCACATCAAGTGGTTTAATTAGAAGATGGTTACGCGCGAGGCTTTCTAATGGCTGAGCGAACCCGGCCGAGTTCTCAGTCGGTTTCCAGGGATAATCCCATACTGGTCGGTCAAGAGCGATAAACATTTTTAATTTTAGATTATTCGATTCGTTCTTTTAATCTACAATAGATTAATGCCATGATCATGAGCATGTGTAAAATTAATGCGAAATATCTTTGCAGTATTTAGAAAAACTGAAAGAATAGTACATTTCGAGACGGTTGTAGAAGGTGATTATTTAGCTTATATGACGTTTTCCGCACGAGCGAAGCGAGTGAATCGCTGTTGCCGTGAAGACTAACACATATAGCAACTTTGCCACGAAGACTAGCACTTTTCGTCATCCCGTCTAATACATTTCATGGCCTTGCTGCAAGACTAGCACATTTCGGTGTCTCCCAACAAACTGTGTATACAGAAGTACTTTTTCTAATAAAATCGCCACTTCGATTCTATATGGAGAAAAATAATCTTTTTAGTACAAAAAATCAGTTTGACTTCATTTTATTTAATTAATTTAATAATGAAAAAAAATGTTTTTCAACACATGCGTAAAAAAGGCTCTTTGTCTGCGCAGAAAAGTGAATCGAAAATCGAACATTTCGAGCGTCTGACGAAGCCTCCTGCTGCAACGGGAGGAAGTTCTTAGTCTCCCGCTATATGACGACTCGATATGACCGATCTCCCATTCACTTTTCATGCAAAAAAGGTCCTATTCCTACACTTATTAAAAAAGTAATATGTGTAACAAGGGAGCAATTGTAAACAAAACATAACTTAATTACAATTATTAATTCACACTGAAATGACGTAAGAAGAGTTCCTTTAGTTTTACAACCCTATGATTTTTAAAGTTTTTTGAGGATATCTCTAGAACTTTTACAACACACTTTACTGTAACTTTCTAGGCCTTTCTAATAAGAAATATATACTTTGAGCATTGTAAATAGGTTAAAGTAAAAATTTTTAACTATTATATATATTAAATACTTTTTCAATGTTCCATGTAATTCCAAATGTGCTAAAGAACATTCCTAACACGTTTTCACCAAATTTTTTTTTTACTTTCACAAAGCTTCCTGTAGAAGGAAGCAAAATTTTTAATACCACTTCAAAAGAGATTTTTTTTCATATCATCATATGCAAAGTTGGAAGTTGCGCAAACAGTGCCTTTGAAACCGTAAAATGCGCTTTATCGCTACCATACATAATTTGATGCAGGATAAAACGTTTCTCAAAAACTAATAAATGTTGATTTAGAAGATATAGTTATTATCTTGTGCTAAATTTACCAAAGCTTTTAATATTTCAAATATTTTGCTGGAAAAATGGTGTCTAATTTTTACCCATTTCAAGTGAAACAAGCTATTTCTTAGATAAAAAAATGTAATTCCTTCACACAAGGGAATAGAAAAATTGAAGAACACATTATCATCTCTTCCGAAAGTCGTAATTTAGAAGTTGGGAAAACGTTCGACATCACACTACCTTACTCTAAGTAAAAATAATTTCAAAAGTCGTACCATTAGCCATTATAAAAATGTCCACTCTTACCAGTTCCCATTAACATCTTTTCTCCATTTTTGTTTGTCGGACTTTCCACGTGCTTGTGCATGCTGCCAACAAGTATAATGTCTCCCTCCACGAGCAGAGTATTCTTCCTCCCCACTCCGCAACATGGCACTATAAACTTTAATCAGGAGAATTTTATTACCAGAAGTTCTTCATAAACTCGCATTGTGTCCCTTTTCCATAAAAGTAAGATGAAAAAGTCCAAAATGAAGCCATGGCACTTTCCTCTGGCCTATTCCAGGATGGCAACTCTATCTTCCCGCGCGCGTGCATTTTCATAACAATAAACGTAACTGCCCCGGAGACGGTCTTAATGCGACTCTACGACGTATCCCCTTAATCATAGCCAGCATGGCTTCGGCCACCGTCATCGCGATGTCGCTGCCGCTGATGCCATTGCTGCGGTAGCAGCCGAATTATCGCTAGCGAAACCGCGCTAACGACTAGCGTGGAACTCGACTCATCATGGAAAGCCTTATAAGAAAGGGAAAGCTCACGGAAAAATAGTAACGAGAACTTACTCCGTGTTTTTTCCATTTATTATTAAAGAATTCCCTATCAAGTGGTGGAGCGGTGTTCTAATAGATGCTCTTTTACAATGCGACCCCGGAATGAGAGGAAAAGTAGAGAAGGTCTCTTATGAAGTCTTGCGCTACTAACCAATAATGAGGCAAATAAAGCAATCCGCCGCCACATTTTCAAATTCAACTCGTAAAATTTTTCGAATATTTGCGAAACTTCTAAATAAAACCAGATCTAATCAAATGTCGACAAATACTCGTTTTACATAAGTATTATTTCAAGTAATGTCAAATGTTTTTAAACTTTGTTTAATATGTATTTTTTTGTATTCATAATCTAAAATGATAAAGATAAATAAAGTTAATAGCTCTACAAAATATGAACTACCTAAATCGCGCATTTCCAAAATAAACACGCTTACTTAAATGTAGATGAAATCATAAGAATCAACGCTCAAAAGAAATTTCGTCTATGTTTTGAACCGTTCAGAACGTGATCGGCGCGGGCACCCAATTTATACAGATGGCATATTGTCAGCAATGTTGTTATGTGTCAATTTCCACTATTATTTTAGAGCCAATCAATTGTAATATCCATAAGAATCAGGTGTTCCTATTTGCCCGGTATATCGATTCTCAATATTTAAAATACATTTATGATAAGAACGTATTCTATCAATTTTTTTTACCACGAAAAAGCTTCCTCTAGAAGCAAATAAGGATAACTTTATAAAAATATTTTTAACGTCAAAAAATCTTTCATATTTTTATGAATCATATTTCAAAAATATATCGGCGTCTATGTATATATACATTTACATTTTTAACCGACCTTGCCAGTCAAGCCTTTCTTTATATTTTACGTACAAATTCGTCTAGAGCTATGTCGCAAGCGCAAAAATATAAAAGCGTACACACGAGCGGTCGTATGCATGCGAGCATATGATCTGTAAGTTCGACAACGCGTGTGCCTTCAGAAAAAACAAGTTTTACACTCGCATTTTATGAGAACACACACCGTTTACAAAAGATAAAATAGAGTTATGAAAATTCTGTAATTCGCGCAATTATTTTTTAAGAAATTCAAATACCATTTTAATAAAAACGACATTGAACTCGAACGAACGCATTGCATTTCTCAATTTAGTGAGCTCAAAATAAAGCTTAGCCGAAATTCCTGAAATAACTGGACCTTATTTAAATGCCAGACCAGAGCAGTCTGCGATTACTTACCAAGATACTCGCAGATTATACGTCTCTTTCCAACTGAATTTCGCAATGCCTCGAATATGGTAATGGTCTTTTTCACTCTCGCACCTGAGCTCCTGTTCCTCGTTTTTTATAACCCGCAGGCGGATTTCACGTTTCCAATAAAAAAATTCCTTCTGTGAAACTCTATACCTAATATTTTGTTCATACTTTTCTACTTTTAAATCTTTAATTTGGACTGAATTCTGTCTGGGTGAAAAAAAAATGTAATATATCAAGATCGATCGCCCGACCATCGCTCAAAAAGTGACAAGCGTTATTAAACGGGCGAAAACTCGTCGGCTTATCATAAACCTAAAATACAATACTTGGCCACCACAAAGTACCCCAATACATGTGCGTTTCACAGAGAAAAAATCTGCAAGCAGCAACACAGGGTCGAGATCAACGCCAGATCTGAATCTCCTTTCCTCGAAGAAATGGAGAGAGAGGGGGGGGGGAGGCAGGAGGAGGGCGAAAGAGAGACAGCGAGCGAGAGAGCGCGAACCCTCTCTCCGCCACTTAGATTCATACATGGTAACGAAACTACAGCTCGAGGTACTGTGTTGATATACCTCGAGAAAAGTCGCGTAAGTATAAGGACGAGCGACGATTTGAATAATTCACTACGTCCGCTGCCGCCTCCGCACAGCTACACCTATACATTCTTTTTTTCTTGTTTTTTTCTTTTTGTTCGTCTTCTTCTTCTAAAGGACAATTGTCGCGCGTATCTACTACATATTTATCGGCTTACTTTCGTTTCCGTTCGGCCCAATAAGAAAAGATGTCGAGATAGACTCTTGCTTCATAAGGTTTTAGAAAGTTACGATCGGACAATTACCGGTGATTAATTCGACAAAGACATCGTCCTGTAAATTGGGTCGTATAGGGAAGGCGGCTCCAAGCGGTTTTGAATACTCGTTCATAAGATCACGTATCTATACTCTGTTCAATTAATCAACTCCGACTAACACATAGACGAGACACTTGCTCAAGTTTCGTAAATAAAAAAAATTATAAGAGCACAACCGATCTTTCCTTAAGTACTTGTTTTAGTACTTTTATGAAATTTCATGGAAAATATCAGAAAACATGATGATTATACAATTAAGATATATCTGTGTTGGATGGACGTTTGAATTTCTCAGTCAGTGATAATATAATATTAGGATAATGTATACCAGCGATAATTTCAACAAATAGTTTTTAATCAGTTTTAATAACGGCTTATTGTGATCTTATTGTGCAAGATAATATTTATACATAGGCTGCTTAATTATAAAATATTGATCTAAGATAACAGCAATATTTATCAAAATTTCAGACTGCAATTCCTTATCGTATAGCTTATGAAATAATTTAAGCGAAGTTGATGAATAGGTTTTTATGAATAAGTAACTATTTATTATATTTTCTAATGATCATTGGTATTGAGAGGTAATTTTTATTTACCTAATAATTGTCAATTAACATCTGTTATAAGGTTTGCCCAATGAGCTTCTACCCGTAACACATCCTAAATTTGACACTAACAAAAAACACTCGTCCACGCCCTGAAATAATAGTTAACTTTTAGGAACCATAAATTGTTAACCCAATAACTTGAGAAAGAAAATGGGGCAGATATTACCACCATTAATTCCAAGAGTAACCTGAAATAATCATAATCGTTAGAGCGGGCATTTACTATGCGGTCTCTCCATACATGATCCAACAATTAACAAATCGATTTTCGCGCACGAAATCAAGGGCTGCGCGTAGGAGCTCTATCACCTTTCCATTCCACGTGTCGTTTGAAATAAGGGCGAGCTTTATTCTCGACGCACGTCACGTAAGCCCTGGTATCATATATTGATTACGCTCTTGATTGAGCCAGGCGTATATGACACATGTTCAATCCCGCACATTCCTCATTATCTCAAAAATACTTTATTTTTCGACAGCCTTACTATGATCTCCATGTTAAGGAATTTATAATATTTTCAGTTATTAAGATCTTATTTGGAATTCTAAAACGTTCCACATCTTTATGGAAGTAAGTTTGAGAAAAGAAAATGGACATTAATTTTAGGTACACAAAGTATGCACATAATTTTTCATTTATTTTTTATTTTTTATTTTTTGTAAAGTAAGTAAACATTATAAATTATATTCTTTTTTCAACTCCGTGTGCGAAATTCTACTTCTAATTCTACTAAATTACTCAATATCGATGGCCGAGAGGAAGAAAGCGCTATCTCGACCCGAGCAGCGATGGAGGGTCTATCTCAGCGCGAGCTCCGAAGAAGGCGCTATCTCGAATTCTCGACTCGAGCAGCGAAAAAGGCGCTATCTCGGCGCAAGCTCCGAAAAAGTTGCTATCCTGGCAACTGAGGTAGCGCCTTTTTCCGAGCTCGCGCCGAGATGGGATTTGGTTCGCAATGCAGACACAAAATCCTCCAACGGTTAGTAAGATTCTCATCGTTGATGATGATGCCCATCTTTGATGCCACCTTAATTAAGGTGGCTCCGGCGTTTGTTTCTGACTAAATTATACAAATTTTTTACAATACTTACTTAACATAGGTATTATAATTTACTTACTAAAATTCTTTACACAAATATTTTCTAATAAATTGTTGTAGGTTGCACTATTAGCTAAATAAATACTTGAGTTAAAAAATTATAATTATTCTTTTCAATTTAATTCAGCCCCGCTGTTATTTTGTTCAGTAATATATTCCAATCGTAAGCCTCCTTCTACGACATCGAATATAAAATAAAGCTCATGCCCTTCTTTTTCTCCCCAACTCTCTCTCTCTCTCTCTCTCGCTTTTACATACATTTCGAATCTGTACTTCACAGTGCAAAAATTTCCGTCGCCGAAGGCAATAGTCCTCAAAAGTAAGGGGCACCTCAATGTTTATCTTAGGCGCGCGTCTTTACTGACGCATTTATAAGATTGTTTAGAAGTGATTTGATTAGTTTTACGGAGTAACAGAGAGAGTATAGCACGAGCGATAAATTATAAATTTCCAGCTAGCATGAGACAGCTATACAAAGCACACTAAAATGTGATTTCCATTTAATACAGACTCAGGAAATAGAAAATATGAAAAGACCATTTAATCTAAATGTAGACTGTCGTATCTATTCGCTTCCTCGTTAAGTACAGTGGCTTCGTCTTATGCATTGCCAACTGCAGTCCCCGTTTTTTCATCTATTAACCCATCTCATTGTTTGGTTCAGTCGCATCTGAGCCAGTCCTGTGTTCTTGAACACGTTAGCGATGGCCAGCTCGTCTGCGAATGCAACAAAGTAAACCCCCGCTTTAAGCATAGAAGCTTTTCCTTGTTTTTCCATAATCTGATATGGTAGATCAGAAGGTCATTAATGCATTAGTTGGATTACCAAGCGCGCGAGCGAAACTTTCTATTTTCCGAGCGACTCGTGTCGTTGTACCCTAGACTCTCTTTATGTCACTGATATCGTTAGGAGTCACACCGTGGCCCATTCGCTGATGGTTCGTGCGCGATAGACTAAAAAAACTCATTTATTCTGAAAAAAGATTATTTCCTTAGAGTTGTAGCACATGTTAGGTACTAACTATTTATACAGCAACTTAAGAATCGCAAATTTCGTATACCTATTAGATATTCTCAAAAGACCAGGATTCGAAGGTGACATCGAAAAAGTGCTATCTGATAATGTGCAAAGCGCGTTCTGGTATTAACTTGTGGCAAGCTCGCCGCTGACCGCAGGAATATTCTTTCCTTTCACCGTATGTATACCTACACGTCGGAGAAAGTTCAAAGTTGCTTACCACACTGACCAAAGATCGGGCTGGCACGTTTGAAACGTACCCACACCCTCCTGCGGTACGTGTGTCTGCGCCCCTATCCAGTTTCTCCTTGGTATATGAATTTAATAATGGATTTTCCGCGCACGCACAGATGTATCGCTTGACTCCAGGACTTGATAATCCTAGAATAAATGAATTTTCGCTTAAATATGCCACTCACTAGACAACTGATAAATGTATACTCATTTTATACAATATTAATACAATATATAATTTGCGTGATAAAAAAATCTTTTATGAGAATATAAATTAGTTACTGCGAAATATAACCAGCGATATCTTAATATTTACATTTTACTGAAGATTAAAGTTTCTCAAGTTTTACAGAAATTTCATACTTAATATTTTATATAATTTCACCAGCTTTTCAATGCTAGTATAGTATAACACAAAGCTTTTAACTAGAATTTCTTTGTTAAAAAATTTTCTTTGTATCGCGATGTTTGTTAATACGCCGTAATAAAAGAGAAACTACCTAAAGCTCATATTTTCGCTAAATTAATCTTGACTGATAATTTAATTAGTATCAGGGTACATGCTCACACAGTGAGAATAACCCTTAAAGGAAAAAAAAGTTAATTAGTATTTCAAGTGGCAACATATTTTACGCCAAGCTTAACACCCGTGTTCAAAATAGAAAATTTCATTTCTTTAACAGATATATTAGAGCTTTTGAGAAAAGCTTAGTTTTATTTAATTTGAAAAATATTAGAGTATATAGTAAAAGAGGCGCGAAGCCGTAGCTTGCATACTTACAAAGAGCACACCAGGTATGCGAGTCCTGGATTTTCCTGGATAGTCGGGATAGCGAAAAAATGGCCAGAATTTTTGGCCATCGATGAAATGCTTCTTCTGGTCATTCTCGAACATGAATTGCCATAAAAAATTCGGTGATATCAAAGCAAGCTAGTTTTAAGTATATGAAACTGGGAAAGACATCAAGCCATTTTAAATATTAAGAAAAAACCCAGAGATAATAACTATCTGTTGAAAGTAAATATTTCTACACAAGCAAATCGTTTCACCTCGATCAACTAAGACGAGTACTACGACTGGTATCATATTTTCGATAGCTACCAGGGGAAATTCCGTCGCATTGATAAAAACTGCGTCGCAAGCTCACGGCCCGCAAACACGTACATCTAAGACTATGCTTATAGTCCGCCTCGTTCCCATACGTGTCGCGCATTATTATATTTTCTCTGAGAGATCGAAAGGAGGCGGCGGAAAAGCGCACGTGCGCGCATAAATCCGATTTCCGCAAGTACCTACGGCGGCGAGATTTCACGAGAGGAAGATGCCTCTCGCCGCGACTTAATGTCTTATTGCACGTCGCTGTATAGGGATGAGCCGTCCATCCAGATGCGAATGCGCCTTTTTATTATTTTACTAGTCGGCGCCCTTTACGAGTGCAAGGAAAACGTATCCACCGACTACTGATTACCATTACAATTGCTCCGGAGATAGAGAAATAAATATAAAAATGCCACGAGTTTTAGAATTATTGCTCTTAATGCAACTCTCGGCTGACCAATAGACTAGCAGACTTTTTCAACGCAGTTTGACAAATTTTTGCCAATGTCGCTTGAGTCACGCTGACCTTGCTATTTTTAATCTAGTATCTATTTCTGCTGGGATATCGAATTACCAATGACCATTGCGTGAATACTAATAGCTAAGGTCACTGGAAGAAGATTAACATTTGTTAGCATTCGAAAAGCGGTAATGAAACATTAATCTCTGAATAAGAAGGTGAACAATATCTGGAGAAGATAACGAAGTCGTAAAGGTTTAATCGCGATGAAGCGAAAAAAGGGGCAGCGCCGCGCAGCTGTGTCAGGTCGTATATCTCTTCTAGCCCGAAACGGCATAAAAATTAAACAGTGAGCTCCCCTGGGTGTGCAGGAGCGGCCAGGGCTACCCTTCCAGTCACTGTATCAAAATATCGCGCCGAGACATCGCTGCTTGGCACACCTTCCCGCTTCTATTTCTTCGAGTTCCACGAAGCGTACTTCCACTTCCGTGAATAACGCTTGGCCGGCAATAACCGTACATCAAAGGGGCCGGGGCAGTAATAACCGGGTTAATCAAGACCGCGAAAATTCGCGTCCGCCGGCCGAGCGGCGCATAATAAACGTCGCTGCCGCGACTCCTCGCGCCGGCTAGACCCGGATGCGTCGCTACCAGGACGTTGCTTTGTCAAGGGGCGGCTCGGAAGAAAATTACGGCGAGTCTAAAATTACTTGCTGTCCCCCGTCGAGGAAGGGAAGAAAGGGGCTTAATGGGTCAAGAGCTGCTCGGCTATCATATTCTGAATGGCCTCGATACAAGCCTGGACAACGGAGCCGCCGCTAATCCCCGCATACCAAGCGGCAAATCTTTACCAATTTTTCGGGAATTTCGGAGCATGCCGAGGATTACGTTTTATACCATGCTCGCAAGTCTCTCTAAAATTCGGAAACCACTAGAAAGTTATTTTTTACGGAAAGTCAATTCAAGTATGAAAAACAAATTTTTTTTCCACAATAATTGATTATTGAACGATTATGAGATCTTTCAATCCCAAAATATATTGATTACTCATTTTTTATTTTTACTATAACACTACACAAGAAATTAGAGACACTATTTTAATGGGCATCAGCGAACCTTCAGGGAATAATATACACTTTCGGCCTAAGAAAAGCCCAGATCTTAAAAAAAATCTTAATAATAGACAGAATAATAGCCAAAAGCAAGCACCTCTAGTACATTATTCAGAAACTTATGAAATTTGCCGCAGGTCTCAGTAATCGCAGGGTCCGCGCAGAGAATTACCATCTCATCATGGATGTTCGGCGCCGAGCGCGAGATTACGACAAGGGTGCCGGATATTTATGATTTTTTCGCTCTCTGTATCTTCTGCCCCCTCCCCATCAAAATCCGATTCCTGGCGTGTCCTATTTCGAAAATTAGAAATGCTCGTGTGAGCGCGTGACCCCGGACACGAGAATCGAATCTGCGAAATTGCGTGAAATTGATTTTTTTCCATGCCACTGACAACGCTTCTATCCGTTTTCTTATAACATATATGCTTGAAATATGTATAGGTACGCGAATGCGCGTATACGGATGGAGACTGCTGGCCGATCACGGCTACTCACTTTATGTTTACTCGCGGTAACCACGCGGCCAGTCGTTGGTAGACACGCCTCGCTTTTTGGTAAGATCGCGCTACATTTTGTGTATGCGGGAGTGTGTGCGCGCACACATGTGTGTGTCGCCGTCGCGGGCTGCTCGAAGTGATTTCCACGTTCAATTTGACTAGACCTCGAAAATCGATTTGATTATGTGGATATAATAATTGAACAAAGTAGCTGTATATCATACCGATGAAATATTTACATAGTTAACTAAAAATAAACGTAATATTCCAAAATCGCGGAAATTTACACGAAATTTGAATAGAATATTCATATTTACTTTTAATGAGAATTTAGCGATAACCTGAAAATTATAAGGGATAGATTATTGAAGAATCTCATTATCAAATCCAGTATTGAATTTACTTAGGAATGACAAATGAAACGTCGGAATATAATAAAATAGACATATTATATTTGCAATCTCTTAAGTTTGTACTTCATCACATGATTTGTATTTTAAGAAGTTCAGTACGGATAATGTATAAGAAAAAATACATCAAGTTTACAATGAAACATCTGAAGCAGTGATAGCCCCCACACTATTCCCAAAACTCCGAATTTCATTCCTGTCACGATCGCTTCCGCGAAGCCTGTATTATTTAACACAGCTACAAATTCAAGGTGAAAAGTGACACGGGCATAGAGAGTAAAAAATTGTGCTTTGAGTAGAGCTCGCAGTACCGTTGCACTAGAGAAACGCCCCTGCAACACGTAGGGTCAATAAAAAAGATTTAATATACAATACAAAGAAGGAAAACATCTTGGCCGAGGGAACGGAAAAGAGAATAAAGAAGTAATAAGGGACGCCGGATTGTGGCTTTTACGCGTGTGTGTATCTTCTGTACTGTTCGACCCTTATTTGTAGCGGCTTTTTCAAGGGCTCGGGGATTAATAAATTATCGTAATAAGAGTTCATTGTTCGCTTCACGTCACAGCCAATTCTGGCAATAACGTTTTTCTGCCCAATTGGATGAGCGGCTATTCATTTTATAACACTGCGAAACTAGTCGCTTAATAAATCTCTCACTACCTAACTTTTTTTTTATTATTACACCAACATTGATGTGACTATTTTGTACATAACTTTATTTTAAACTGTTATTTAATTTTATAACAAAACAAAAACCAATAAATATATAATAATAACCTTTAATACTTTGCAATATTATTTTGAAAAGCAATAAAATTCATTTTAACTGTATCATGCAGACATACTACAGTTTTCTCTTCAAAGTAGCAAAAAAATCAAAGACATTTCTTGTAGTCTTTTAGATAAGACAAAAGCATATACTTTTACTACATTCAATAATTACTAACTACTATATAATACCTTTTGCTTCCTCCTATAGGAAGCTTTGTTTAATAATAAAATTTCTATCTCGCGGGAGCCAATAACCTGCATTACTCCCTAGGTGCATAATATACTATTTTTCTACCTTTTTACTAAAATTGTGGCCATTTCGTAAGTTGTTGTTTACATCCAGATATAAATTCAAAAAGATTTCTAAATTTAAATTGTGGAAATCACAGATTTCACATAATAGAGAAATTAAAAAAATCTTTTTCATTTAGTAAAAAGTGTAAGTAAAGTCGTTTCTTTTTAATTTATATTTGAATATTAACTAATAAAAGTATAATAAAACATCTAATTGAACCAAAATTTACTTGATTTCCATTGAAAAGTTGACTTTGGCAATTACCCCCATGATCGGAAATTGCAAAAGAATGCCGGTAATTTTTTTCCGAACCACACAACACAGCACAAGAACTGGAAGAAAATATTTCTGCGAATCACGCTATACAAGCCAGAAAGTAAAATCATCGTATCACCGCGGTCACAATAAGTTTGCGATTCGAAAAAATTGTTATTGCCCATACTGACTAGATTACGGCACGTTTCACCAGCTTTTTTTACCCTACGGCTTTTCCTACATCAAGCAGAATGACTCTGATGCATAGTTTTTGTTTATACGCGATAATCAGGGCGCGAACTGATCTATTACTGATCTCCTTGAAGCGGCCGCCGGCAGCTGAGTCATCGCACGACAGAGACGGGAGAATTCCCTCGGTTCCGTTCCGTTTGCAATGCTGATGCAGAAGGGAGGACCTTTGCTCCCTTCATTCGGTGAGCCGATTGCGAGTTTCCCTCGAAATGTCGATAATATGTCCAAAACAATTATTGCCTGTGATTGATGGAGATTTTGAAACACGGCTAAAAATTTTTTGTAAAATATGAATCCTATCTGCACAAATAATTGGGTAAAATAGAGAAATTCATATTTTACACACATTTGGTGTAAAATAGGGATAACATTTTTAAGAGCCATGTCTTGTTGGCTTTTTCATTATCGCAGATGGAATTTTTCATTTCTACAGTATCAGCTTTTCCATATTATTGAAAAGTAATTTTAAAATTAGCCATCATTACTGTAAGACGATTAAATTTCTAATGATCTTTTCATAAATAGTTTCGTTTAAATCTTGTCTGTCTTTCATTAAACTTTCTTTTTTTTCACGTAGTTGCACTTATAAATTTTGACGTAAAATAAATTGAAGCAAAAGAGTCTCTTGAAATTGTTTACTTCTCTAATTACTTTTTATCTCTCAGTTGCTATTCACATGGAATAGACTTTATCGCTAACGCTGAAGCCATCCAGAAGAAAAAACTGACAAAGACCTCCAGCTTGCTCCATCTTCAGCACAAAAAAGAATGAAACCAACCACATCTCCGTGAACGAAAGAGTTAACTACTGTGCAGTCGGAAAACACCGCGCGACGACGCCCTTTTAATACCGTGAAAGTGAAAGTTCGCGAGCGCACAGACAAGTGCCACTCGAGTTGCGGATAGTTCTCAAGATGCCAGAGAACGCAAGCTGTATGCATTAAAAAAAAGGCTACCCCTCTCTATCCCTCCCTCTCTCTCTCTCTCTCTCTCTTTCTCTCCCTCTCTCTCGTGGGTGCGCGAAAATCGATGTCGATGTATACAGCTCGACTAGACGCCTGGTTGCTCTTCTCGCTTCCTACAGGTACGATCGTCGCAGCCCTTCTTTTATTCTGCGATGAGCATGTATGAGCATTGTGGAAGGCCAGGCGTTCGAATGTGTTTGGTGTAAGTAATTTTTTTGTGCCGAGCGATTGAGAATGTTGTAAAGAGTTTCTAGGTCGTTGAACAAAATTTTTCGCGCGTTCATCCCGGCATTTGAGAATATGTTTGGTGCGCTTTTATTGCTGGATTATTATTTATATAGAGAATACATACCATTTTTATATTTTCTGAAGCTTCATTTTTCTAAAACGAGAATCTGCCAAACTTATGAAAGTATATTTTCTGTTTGCTTTATTGGATTCAATCACAACAAAGAAAAATTATATAATACTTTTTTATGTTGTATTAACAAAATAATATTGAATAATTATTTTGTTATTTTAAAATAACATAACGTTTTAATGACTTTGTACAATACAATAATTAACTGCCGTGTTAGATCTATACACGAAATATAACAAATTATTGAGATAACTATGACTATGAAGATGTATTTATCGCACGATTAATTATTCTTTTATTCAACGAGATAAAAATAGTTGTCCTTCGTCATTATAATCACGTTTTCAGAGATTAAATACTTTCAGTTGGTTGTCTAGCAAGAATGTAATAACATCGGCATTTATAACGCACACACGAGACATAAGAATGTGTTAAGCTATGGTTTGTTTCGTTTTTCCTTATTTTTTCTTAACGTTTCTTACAGACGAGTAAACTTTCCAGTTATTGCCGGGATTTAATGCAAATGGAATCGCTCTTTTCGCACTCTTATTTTTCTACTTTTTTTCACCAATTTCATGAATTTGTGTAGTAAAAGAAAGTTTAATAAAAAAATGTCCTATTATTAATTAACTATTTATATAAAATTGAGGTATCTGTTGAGATTTCAAATGACATTTTCATTGGACATATTGAATATACTTTTTAAGTCCATCTACTGAGAAAGCCTTTTACGTTGATTCATTAAGAAATATTATATTAAAAACAATAATTTCAAAATATTAAAAGTTACTTGACGGTATACGGAAACGAAAAGGGCACATAAGATATTTACGTTTCATTTCCAGGCCTGCAATACGCAAACTTTTTTGCGGATAAAATTGATGTGTTTACTCTTGTTGTGAAAGTTAATATTCAATTTGATTTTGCATGCACCATTAATATTCCTATGCTTGAATCAAACACATCTCCTGATGCATATATCGATTAATTTTCCCAAACGTCAACAAGTCTAAACACGAGCCCAACCTCCACCCCTATTCGGAATAGCGTCCTGGACAATGCGCGACAACCGAAAGCATGTTACGAGCCAAACTAATAACTCTCGGCCCCACCCCGAATTATTTATCCGGTAATTTATTCGTCATCTGGAAGTCAATTCGAGGGATCGGCCATTCAAGCTCACTTCCCAAAAGAGGGAGAGGGAGAGGAGCGATGGATGGATCAATGCAGGGAGAGGCAGGGGGGGGGGCACGTCGGGCGCGCTAGCGCGAGAGAAAGTGATTGATGGGTGGCATTGCCGACGCCGGTTGTCGGCAGCTCAAAGCGACGGCGACGTTGCACAACTCTGTGTGTGTGAGTGAGGGAGCTGCAAGCCAAATCAGCTCAACTGCGAGGACATGCTGCTACGGCGGGCTGCTTGAAAGCTCGTTCTCGCTTGTTCTCCATCTCCATCCGAGGACGTGTGTACGGATGACTAGTTGTATGGCAAACTTGGGCTTTCGCGAAATTGCGGCATCATACGTGGCAATGGTAGATTAGCAGCCTCAATTAATCTGTAAGCTAGTTTATAAACCGAAGCCTTGACTAATTACTCTGTGAAACCCTTCCCAAACTATCATTGCGCAAGTTAGCCCACCTCGTGTGATTGTCGAATTATTGTTCAAATAACTGCTTCGCCCACTAGTTGCGCAATGTACTGTTCCACAACTATAAGATTCGACAGCCGAGAAGAGCTGCGAAAATTCAAGTGGTCTGACTAGCATTACGTGATGTATTTCACGATGTCAGAAGCACTGGCTGCAGACCGCAGCTGGACGTGCGAAAAACGCGATCTCAGTTTTCGCCCTCCCACTGATTCCTCCGTGGACAAGCTTCAGACGCGCAACGAAATTCTCTTCGCGTATCCTCTTGCAGTAACTGTTTACCCAGGTCCGCTGAGATTTTCGCCAACTTTTGATTTAGCGTCGGAGAAGAATGGGGAAGGACCAAGCGTGCGTTACCCGGCAGACAGTGAGAACTCGAAGCCTACGTGCCTCTCTCGAGTATCTCGAGACGCGACTCGATTGCCAGGACTGAAAGTTGCATTCGCGCTACTCGTCTTTGGCCTCTAGGATGAATTCTCAATGTGAGGCGGAAAAGTAGAACGATGGATGGATAGAGAGAGGAATGGGGGGCAGCAGTGAATCAAGAGTTTAACACCGGATCAGCATATTTTTCACTTGACCAAGACTTTCGTTATTAGCCAGTTTGGCATAAAATTCTTATCTCCTTAATCAAAAGAATATTGAGCTATTAAAAATATTGATATAGATTTGCTCACTTTTAACGATTATTATTCTTATTCTTATATTACTTATCCACTCAAATAAAACTAGAACTGTTAGTATGAATAATTAACGGTATACAATATAAGACATACCTATTTGACTATTTCGACGGTTGTAATAAACAATAAACTAATTAATATAAAAATATAACAAATGAGATTAATAATTAAATTGTGGGCCGAATTTTTCGTCTTTCAGTTATTAGAATACAATACTGTGATCTTATTTGAAATATGTAAAACATGATAATTAAAAAAAATGGTCAGTTTACTGAGTAGAAAAATTATTAAAATGATAAATTATTTGTCCCTATATGTTAAATGCATCGAAGTAGTATAACCCGAGTTTGGGCAGACCGTGATTATAAATCGACATTTTCTTTACTTTCCCATATAGTAACCTAGCCCATGTTTTTCGGATTTCACAATTTTTCATTTTCTAAGTAATAGTACAGATTTTGTAGGTTACAGTTTGAAATAATTAAATTTAGACCCCCACTATTTTTTCACTTATAGTGTTTTTCCGTGACTATTTTATTACACTATTTTACTCTATCACTCTCTCATAATATAACATTATACAAATAATTTGTTGATTATAAATTTCAATAACTACTTGATTTATGTTGTGTATTAATTGTAGTTCATAAGATGCTGATATGGCCAAAAATGGTGAGAAACGCTACGTAATAAGCATTTTCCATAGTAGTCACTGAAAATTGAAAAAGTTCCGTCTCTTTGTAATTGGAAAACTCTGTTCTCTGAAAACACTCGGAGTTTTAGCTTCACGAAAAAGTTCCTTAAGCGGTCACTTTGTGGAAGGAATGGTCAAACCTTTTTAACCCACATACGCTCCCTTGTCTTATATTACCTTTCACAAAGTTAGACCAATTTGAGGCGGCTATATGAAACCAAATCATTATCTAATTAGTCAAATTGAAATTTGTATCCCTACTAGAAATTCATCTATGTGAAATGGCCAAGAAGTTAAAAAATAGCTAGTAAAACTGACTAATTAATGGCTATGATGAAAGGATTTTTCGATCATTATTTGCCCATTGGCTTACCAAAATATAACTATATAAGTAACATTAACTAAAAACTTATTTGTTGTACTCCTTCTATGAATAATTCAGCAAAACTTTTATTTCTCCACCTGATTCTGTCTCTCTCACTCCTTGT
>UXGD01001672.1:0-32278 GCA_900474315.1 Torymus auratus
CATTGATTAATCTGTTTTTTAAACAAGAGGAACTTGCTCGTGCAGAAGAACAAAAGACTGATGCTATATTGGATGGGCAAAAAGATTCCGAACAATCTGAAACAATTTCATCAACTTCGAAATCTCAAGAGGAATTTATTGAAGAGACAGTTACAAAACTTTTGCAAAAAGCTGGGCGACATATGGAACATACGCTAATTGGTGCATACATAGTACTCCTTCTTGGATATTTAATTATGGACACCAAAGCTTATGAAAATCTTGTAAGAAGTAGATTACCAGATGGTACATTTGTAACCATGATTGCAGTACTTCAAAAATTTTTCAATTTTATGAACCTTACTGCCTCGACTGAAACTAGTAATTATTGTGGAATCGCTGCAACAGAAAAAGTTATCAAGTTCCTAACGAAATCCGATGCCAGACTTACAGAAGAAAATAATGAATCATAATTAAACATAGAGGACATAAACATCATTAACAGTAGATCCTAATTCAACTCAAAATGTTAATAAACATTATTTTTGTAACCAATGCCAAAAGCTTCATGTAATACTAACAATAGATTCCTTTTTAATTTTAAGGAGATTTATCGGCAATCCTCTCTTTAAAAAATGATGGCCGGAAGTAGTGGCTCATTTAAATACTCGATGTGATTGGTTATTTGAAAAAAGCGCGAATATTTGATTTTTTTACATTGAAAATGTGCTAGATTTGAATTTTGAAACTCATGTATTTATAGAACTAATAAATAATTAAAATAGAATAAAAATATTTGATTTTGTAATTGTATCTAATTAATTTATCATTTAACCTAATTAAAACTAAATCATAGTGAAAAATAGCCGTCATAACCCCGAAAACAAAATTGTACGCGCGAAGCGCGTTTAAATTTTGCTAGTAGAATTGAAATTAAGATTCATGTGATATTTCGTATACAGGTTTATAAATATCTCAAAAACATTCCTCTCTTAAAACATTTGATTTTGTAATTGTATCTAATTAGCTTATCATTTAACCCAATTAAAACTAGATCATAGTGAAAAATAGTCGTCATAACCTCAAAAACACAATTGTACGCGTGAAGCGCGTTTGAATTTTGCTAGTCATATAAATTTTGAGGAGGCTATAGGTGAGATAGAATTTAAGATATTAATGTTTTCGTTTTTTGATGATTAACATGGCCCCAATTTGGAAATCGCGATATCTTTGTACTTATTTGTGTATTATAAAAGATTGAATATTGAGATCCTTTTCAGATTTTTTGTAGTATATAATGAAATTATGACGAACATTTATATCTCTTTAGAAATTGTATTGATGGATGCTGACTTATAATAAAATTATGTTGTATACAAAAAACGTACATTTCATCTAAAAAATGAATCAAATTAGCGCCTGTATTAGGACTCTTAAGTGATGATAAGGAGAAATAAAATTTTACAATTTAAATGAATAATCAGTATTTCGTGTAAGTTCATCTCCGCAGCTTCTTTAGTACAATATACTTCACGAATGAATCGTAAATAAAAAGAGCACTCATTTTGACTAGTGACGTACCGATACAACCTCGTTAAGGTGACTCTCATCGAACTCCCTAGTCAAAGCAGTGCTAAATAAAGAGGTTACCTAAAATTAAAAAAAAAACATAATTGTAACGTGATTTATTTATTGAAAATGATAAAGATAGACAATGTATTATAAATAAAGTATATTTAACATGACTAAGATAACTTTTTTCATAAAATGGCGAATAAATTTTAGGAAGCCTCTTCATTTAGCACTGCTTTGACTAGGGAGTCCAAGGAAAACCACCTTAAGAGTAAAAATGAACGATTTTTTTCCAATTCACGTAATTCAATTATTTTTGGTAATTTTTCGCAAAATTGACCGATTTTAACGACTCTCATCTAAAATTAAAGCTCTTTATTTCTACTTTAATCACTTTTTTGTGGAATATTTGTTATCATCTTTAATAGCTTGCTATTGTTTAATCATTACTGACTACTTTTCATTCACTTCTCCCATGTTAAATTTACATAAAGTGCAGCTTTCTGAAAAACGCTACGCCGATTTTCTATATTCAATAAACTTTTTTCGTGCATTATATTAATTATAGAATAAGAAAAACCAGTTGTCAGAGGTGCGCTTCAACTTTTTTTCGTGGTTTTTTGCGGATAAGTTAGGAGCAATTTTTTGTGATTTCGACATATACCTGAGTAGTTGCTTGTATATTAGAATCAGACGTTTTGTAAATTTCCTCTTACGAGTATCACTATGCAAATATACACTTCTGTTGCAACATTTTCAATTAATCTCATTAAAAAAAGACATCAAGTTTCACCTCTGAATCCAGGCGCGCACTGGGGTAAACAACGCGCTAAATAATGTAGGCTATGCAGGAAGTGAGAGGGAGCCAGGAAACGCTCACACCCTCACGCGTACATAGAAATGCGCGCAGATACGCTTTATACATTAGAATCATCAACGAAAGAAACCCCTTCACTATCACGAGCTGACACTGGGGTTCATCCATATGAACACGTCCATACGTACACGTACATAACGCAGTAAAATTGCGATGTGGGCTACGAGCGTTTTTGTCCACCTCGTGCGCTTGCATTCGCCGCGAGTCTTAGTCGGATTAAGGAGACCACGTTTTCTTCTTGTCTTTTCTTTCTTTGTTTCCTGTCCATCTCATCCTTCGTTTTTTGACTACGCTTGCGCGTTTAATTTCATACGGAGCAACGAGAGCGAGAAGTTCTCTACCAGAAAAAGAGTGAATTTTTCGCGGTTCATTGCGAGATGCAAGTGTGTGTACGTACACATGTACGTTCTGCAGAGGGAATATTGCATCATACGGTCCTTGGTGAAAAGTCGAGTAAAAAGCACGCGCATGGGAGAGTACGGCTTATTTCCGTGCAGAGACAACATATTTTCATATTTTTAAGATATCATATGGCGCTTTTCTGCTAAAAGGCATCGCAATTTACAGAGAGAAAGCATTTTTAGTGATTAATCAGTCTAGTAATGTGATTTGAAATCCTTTGAATTTAACATGTAAATTAAAATTCCGTTTAGGAATGCATTTAAAAGTTTACTTACGCGCATAGCGTAATAATTTATCCATCATGAAAGTATATCAAAATCACCTTTAAGCTTAGAGAGCTAGCCTGGCTCATTTAGGGGGCAGCAGGTGACTTAATAATTTCACCCTAGTTCTTGACTAAATTATACATAAATCATATCTCTAAAAAAAATGGATTGTAAGAGATAAATGCCAGTCCTATAAAGGTTAATAAAATTGTTAAGATTTTTACTCCAATGAGACAATAATTTCAAGTTCCCGAGATTAAAATTTAAGTTTTTACTATATCGATTCAAAACATGTTATGAAAACTATGTTGTAATACCCGTGCGGCCGATAAAATATTATCGTAAATAACAGACATTGGAAAAATAACATAAGATTGCCATTTTTTCATGCGTCTCTTATATATGAGCATCAAAATGGGAGACGTAAATCGTATTTGCAAAAAAATGAGATATGGATATATTTGGATAAACTTTGAGATAGACTATATCATAAAATGATAAGTATGCGATTTACGTCACTCTCATTCTGATCCACACATATATTATTGTTACCTAAAAATAATTGAAGTTACGTTAAATAAATGTTTTCTGCAATGTAATGTAAATCTTGTGTTTAAAATCTTCTGTGAAACATTGACCCAATTTTAATTTTACTGGACTGTGACGATAATTTTTATCTTGAAATAAACGAGAGCTAGGTCCGGTCAGAACAGCGCTATCGATGCTGCATCGACAATGTTGACTATAGCCGTCAAAATGCAACTTAATGCAAATAAGTATTTCCGATAAATATATAACTTATAATTATATAATGTTAAGGAACGTAGAGGTCCTACATTTAAGTCCTTATATGTACAAGAAATATTGAAAGCAAAATAAAATATATTTAATATTTGTGACTGTTTAAATATGTTATTGCAAATAACGTTTAGTTTGTTCCTAGAATCTTAATTATCCTACAAAGTCTGCGATTTTTACAGTGATAATTACAGGAAAGTGTTGTGTGCTACCAGAACAACGGTGAGATAATGGTATCTTTTCACATTATGCTTTGCCATGTAAATTCCACCAAGAATTTTCCAACAATATTTCAGGAAAAAAATATCCCAGTAGTGTACTTATCCAATTTTAAATTTAATAAAAATTAGCTGGCTTTGAGAATTACATTTTATAAAACATGCTTATGAAAATTTACGAGAATTTTGATTATATTCAGTTCAGCTAGTTGATTCTTCTTGGAATAAATTAAATTACATTTCTGTAAAACTATTAGCTAATGTTATTTTATTGAATGGCACATGAGAGCTTTAACTAAAATTGTCACATCCAGCTGTAATGTCTACATGAGGCAGTATGCTGAGTCATCGACATAAGTCCTGTTCTAAAGAGATCAAACATACAACCATCGTTTAGAAATTCCAATACATAAATGTGTATTGGAGTGTAAAACCCGATCGTATTGATTCGGTAAACAAAATCAAAAGAATTATTGATATTGATATAGTATTACTCCAAAAGCCCTTTTACGTGTTAAGGGGGTTGCTACAACCAACCACTTCCAACAAATGCGGGTCCCGTTTTTTTTTTCCATTCAATTTCGAATGTTTAGAAGATAAAACTTTGACACGCTATAGATTCAGTAAAGAACTAGAACGTGGAAAAGAAATTTTTCTTAAAGTTAAAAAATTAATGCGAAAAACGGACGCCTGCTATCGTCGGTAGCAGGAGGGTCTCATTTATATTTTCTAAAAAATGTAGATCCGTATCATTAAAATCGTACCGTTGTAATATATGAATATTTATGAGTCTAGAGTTCCCACAATAATTAATCTACAACTACGTGTGACACAGCCATAAAATAGTACGTCAGTACTTACTTTGATAAGAAAACTTAAATTTCTATTTTCCATATCTACTAAAATCTACTTTCTATTAAAATTAGCCACGACCCCGAATTCCTTAAACTTTTTAACCGAGTTGGTCTTGTTTATCAAGGCGTGCCGAACGAAGCGTATATCCACGCAATTTCACGCGCCAATTTGTCACACGGAGAGCGAAATTAATTTCGAAAAAAGCTGTCGCCATCTCTCTCCCTCTCTATCTCTTTTCCTATCTCTCTCACACACACTCTCTCCTTCATTCTCAATATGCATGTGGGCAAGAAGTATAGAACGACGCCAGACCGCCAGTCTGGAAAAAAGCTCGTGCGCGCGGGAGGCTAGAATATCAGGGGGCAAAGTGTAAAAACGCCATTAACAAGCCCGTTAGACGAGACTTGTAAATCAGCCACGGAATTACCGTTCGGCATGCAAACTCCGATCCACCGCGGCGCTCGCTTCTTTCCTTTTCGGTCGTCGCGTCGACACACTTGGGTGAGGTGCGCACGTGTATATACATACAGCCACTCTCGACGGTGGCTTCCGCGGCCGGCAAATCCGCTAGTTTGTTGCCTCCTTTCCCACTCTCTCTTCCACCCTCTCTCTCTCTTCTTCTGAGAGTTTGCAAGTTTTTGCCCCGGCTATGCATGGCTCTTGGGAGGCGATTCGGGGCGGCCCGTTACCATATAAATTGCCGCCTTAACGGGACAATCAGTTCGTCGGCGGCTCCGTTGGCGCGCTCAGCCATGGAGAAAGCGAGCGAGGAGCTCGGGCGTAACGAACGCGCACACGGACAGGGTGAGACAGAGTGAGACGCACGAGAGGGAGAGAGAATGTGTGAGAGAGAGAGAGATTCAATTTCCTAAGAAACTCTTTAGCGTTTGAGATACAGCCGCGAGCGTGGCGAAAGGACCGAGGGTAAACGGACAACGAAAAACTGTAATGGGGGTATGCCCGTGCGCGCGATGCTGCGAGAGCGAAACTGAATCAGCTCGAGATAAAGAGAGAGAGAGAGGGGGTGGGGGTGGTAGGGTGGGAGACAGACGCGCTGTCTCGCAGTATATCGCCCTTTCCCACGAGCGCTCTCGCGCGCGCCTATAGGAGTCATCTCCTACATGTATACACCTATATATATACCGACACACATACTATGCGTACCACAGTACGCATATACTAGATAAAGAGAGAGAGAGAGAGAGACCGAGCGCTTGGATTTGGGGCTGGCGCGCGCGCCGGATAAAGCGAGGGGGCGGACTGCCAGTGGTGGGAGAGAGCAGCGCCGGCGGGGGCGAAATAAGGATTCTGCGCGCTGCCGGCGCGAGCGCGCGCGAGCTGCTCGTGCAGCATCCCTCGCTGCCGCGCGCACTCGTCAGTTGCAAGTCGGAAATTGTCGCGCGCACCGGCGACTGCTTGGCTAGGCACGTGAGAGAGTTGTGCCGGCATCATAGGCGGCCGCATATGCATACAGTGTTTATCTCTCTCTCTCGAGGCAGATGATGTGTCAACTCCGGGACCGGCCCACTTCGCGTTGCCAATGCCGATCGCACGGATGATATAACTCAGTGCGCCGATTTCCTCGTCCAGCGCGACGTGCGGTCCCGACGATCTGCGAGTATCATGTGAAGTGATTGTTGTTGTTTTTCCTTTATTTCCTCGGGAAAGAGAGATTGTAAAAGAAATCGTCGCGCGTGTATATTTGTACTTGAGGCGGATCGGAATGAAAATTGTCCGGCGAGCTGTAAAATAATGATGTGCAGCCGATGGCTATGAACACGAGGAGGCGTGAGACGGGGCGGTGAGAGGCGCAGTCAGGCGAGAGAAGAAAACGAGCAGGAAGAAGGAAAGGAACGATCGGGCCGCGCGAACCGACGAAGCGTGTACCTATACCGGTGTACTGTGCCGCGAGTATTATCGTCGACGAGCGTGACGCGAGTGCGAAGCGAGCGATAAGAGAGAAAACTCGCCTCCTATATACGAGTACAGCAGGAGCGAAGGAGATAGAACGGCAGCAGCGGGCCGGACAGCAGTGGTTTTCACCAACGATTAGGCAGCCGTGGCCGGCGCGTGGCGAAGACGGCAGGAGCGGCCGCCGGCAGCAGCAGCCGCGGAGATGGATAGCGGCGGCGGCGCGCTACTGCACGGCGAACTTCGCCGGGCCCTCGTCTGCCTGCTCGTGCTACTCGTTGGCGGTAAGTCAGTGGGAAAATTGGGCTACCGGGGTGCTCTGCGCGCTCGCTAAAAACTTTGTCTGCGAGAGAAACTTGTTAACAGCCCTCGACGAGCTGTACGAATGTGAGCGCGATTGTTTCGCTCGGCCGCACGCGCTCATTTTTTTTAAATTTTATCAGAACTTTCGCAGAAGTCGAGAGGGGAGAGCACATTTATCGATCGCGAAGTTTTAAATGTTTTTTAAGTACTTCTGGCTTATAGTACGCGTGCCGCTTTCTCTCGCGCACGCGAGCGCGTGGTTTTTTTCTTTTTTTTTCTTTGCCCTTTACTCCTGCGCGCACGCTTGTTATGCTCCTTTCGCGGTACTTGAAAGGAATTGTTTTAAACTCGAGAGTGCGTATATAGGCGTGCGAGAGAGGCTGGGAGATCGTGGAGAGGACAACTTTGATATTTTTGTGTGTTAAATTACGACCTAATTAACGTTTAATTGAGCCAGTGACGGGGACACACTGTACAGAGAGAATGAACGCGTGAGAGCGAGGGGAGATTCATTTAACCCATTATTAATATGCACTGGCCGTTTAATATATTCACAGCGTCAAGTTTGACGTTTATAATTCTCTCTCTCCCTCTCTCTCCTTCTCTGTCGACAATTTGCATTGCAGACGAAATTCCACAATCAAAATATAATGAAAAGCCATTGAGGATAGTTTTTCGACTGGCCGAACCGCGCTAGCGCTCGCGAGCAATCACGCTCTTTCCCGAATTTCATAAACTGAAAATTCGCTTGGCTAAACTTTCCTAACTTGGGCCGCGCTCTCGCCGCGTGCGAAATTAGTCGAATAAAGCGAGAGAAATTTACCTCCAGAGCGCCGAGAGAACTTTTCTCCCGACGTCCGAATCTTGATTAAATCAATCATATTTTCGCCGGTCGGAAAAGTCGTATCGAACTTTTCGAAACGCCCTGCGAGAGGGGGAGAGTGAGAGAGAGAGAGAGAGAGTGGTATGAGGAAAGAAAAATGAAAAAACGGAAAGGACACTTTGTCAGGAGTTATCGAAAGTCGAAGTTTCATAAGGGGTAGTCGGATATATAACCGGGGCGCGTGCCGAGCAGAATGACGTTGCCCTTTTTTTCGGAGAAGGTAATCCTGTTCGGGTATATATATTTCTCACGGCAGTACGCGGTGAAACGTCTCGCTCGCTCGCTCTATATCTGCAATGTTCCACCCGCCGTGATCACGTGCATCACATACGGCACATACGTGCTCTTCGAAGACTCTCTCGTCCCTCCGTAAACGTTGCGCATATTTCCTCCACCTCCATCTATCTATATAGCGTGCGCGCGATGCTCCTGCTGCATTCTCTTGAAATTAAAACAGCCCCGTGAGGCATCGAACGATCGGCTCGCCCTCCCTTGTTTCTTCCTCGCCTCTTTTTTTTTGCTCCAATATAACCGCGGCGTGCATCCTCCCCCCGTCGCTTTTTTTCAATCAGAAAAACCGCACGGTGGAAAGAGAAAGCCTCCTGCGGATTTAGCCGGCCTTTCCCTCCCTCGAGCACACAAGCTGTCTATCCCTCTTTTTTGCTCCTCCCCTCTCACTCTCTCTCTCGCTCCCTCTCGGCCTCACGCGACGGCGACGAGTGCGGGGCCTCCGCAGGGACGGCCGAGTGAGCGCACGCTCGCGCGTCCCGCGTGTCCTGTTATCGTTGGCGAACATATCCGGACCGATTTTACCGCGTTATCGTTCGCCAGCGACGTGTATACCAGAGACACAGAAATAAGCGTTGAAGAATTAATGATTCGGACATGCCCGAGGCACGCGCATCGGCCAGGCAGCGATTTGCTCTTTTTTCACGCACTGTCGAGCAAGTGAGAAGCTCTGCTATACGAGGAGGGAGTCTTCCAGCGTGCCTCAAGTGATTCGGGTGAATGATGATCTTGAGGCAATCGATCCTTTTTCCTTTTTTAGTTTACTTTTAAATGTATATAGAGAAAGAACGAAAATTTCCGTGAATGTGCTAGATGATACTTATTGTCTTGGCTGATAATACTTTCTGTAATACAGGGTTCTTGACTTTTTTATGAAAGAAAAAAACAACAAAACTGAGGATTGAACAGAATGTTCTTCGTACTGAGGCAGCAGTCATACACAGGGCAAAGACTCACAATATGGCACACTGAATTTTAATTGGCTATCAAAATTGAAACAAATATTATTTTAAGGTTTCGGTGTAATGAATCTGTAGAAAAACACGTTATTTAAAAATAATATTATACTCTGGTAGAGATAAAATCATCAAGCGTTTGGCATTTGTTTAAAAATCATGGAAAATATTTAAAAAAACGAAAATTTTAGTGAAAACAAAGTATTTTTAAATAAATTGAATTTTAATGGAAAAGCATTGTTTCTTTATAAATTATTGATTAAAAACCCAGCAGAGATAAAATACCTATTAAACAATAAATTTTAAATACGGCAATCATACGAAATATAATCTAACTGTAAGCAATTATTATTTAACAGAGATAAAATACAAATTAAACAATCGACTTTAAATACGACTATTATATGAAATATGATTTAACTGAAGGCAATTATTATTTTCATACCTTTTGATAATAATAATAGTTAAACTTTTTAGCATGATTTAGTGTCCAGATTTAATTATAAAAAGTTTTTTACGCATTTTAAAAAAAATTAAACTCTTTTACCTTAAAAAATGTTTGTCTCTTCAAAAACATCTAAAGAACTCTTTTATTAAAAGAAATTCTTGGGGAGTAATTAAAATTGTATCATCAAAAAAATTCGAGTACGATATTGAAATTATTACTTATGTTCGAAGTAACTTTTTTTCTTCCAGCATTGTATTTTAATTAAATTTTCTGATACATAGTGCACACAATTCCTAGGATTTACTATGATAACCTTTTTAGCTAAATGATTTAATATGGACACTTAAAATGGTCAAATATTGTATTGTTATATAATAAAGAATATATGAATCCATCACTTACTCTGTAGTAGTAGTGTCAACTCAAAGCATAACCTTAAATTTAATAAGATAGATGATGAATTCTATTATTAACACTAATTAAGAATCTCGATAAGTTGAGAAAAATGTTATCTTTTTAAAAATAATAAAATTGAAACCAATATAATGCGTAAGCTTACGAAAAATTACATTTTTTTTTTTTGGTCTTACAAACATTATTTTTTAAACTCTATTTCCTTAAATACAAGACTATAACATTTTTCAATAACGATGTATATTTTTAGGAAATACTTTATTTGGAAAATCATGTTAGCTCAGTCGTCTAATGTTTTGGACTTTGTAGTCAAGTATTTGCTTAAATATAGGTGGTTTCAAACCCAAGCTGCGGCGACTAACTATAACTTCAGTGCTGAATTTTCCAAAATTCAGAGTTTCCATGTGTTACTGTAGCTCTAGTGGTTCCGAAGCCTCTTAAAACTATAGGTGTGTACCCATAGCTGTATGAGGTACGAATGCGAAACCATTGTGTTCAAAGTATACTCATTAGCCAAACGCTGTAAAATTGTCTAACACACAGCAATAAGGACTGTTTAAAAAATGAATGTTTAACAAGTGCAAAGTAAATTAAGTTTTTAGTAAAGTCTGACGGAAGGACCTGTAACTTTTATGAAATTCATTCACCCATTCGAAATGTCAGTTTTAATATTCATTGAAACTTTTTAAAATTCCACAACATACATTTTTATTTTAAATCTAAAAACAATCCAAGCCAGGATTTTTTTCAAATAAACAACGTACCGGAAATAATATTGGTATAAAAGTCTATAAATTTGCCTACATTGCTGGCGTAAGGACTTCGTTAAAAATAAATGAAAATGTCAATTTGTCCAATAACTTTCTAATTCAGTAAACTAGTAAAAATAAAAGCGAATAAAAATAATCGCACCAGTGGTCACGAATATATACTCCTCTATACGGTTTTCAGCGCAAGATCCTGCATTCAATAATTTAAAACTCGCGCAACCATGCAGAAACAATAATTTAGCCGAGTTCTGCCGGCCTACAGCGGGCTATCTCCATATCGCGGGGCAATTTTTTCGACGTTTCCAAAATTGAATCGCCGACAGGGACATTCAAAAGAAAGCTCATGGTAGCCGAAACTGACGTATCGATGATTTATAAGAGCGCTCTCAAGCGGGCCGCGCGTCGGCTTTCCCACTAGAGGGAAAAAAAATCTCCAAATTCGCACATTGCGCAAAGCGCTAGCTCCCGTGTTTTTTTCCTTTTGACGCTCGATTTTTTTAATTTCCAACGAGCTTTCACCTCTCCTCTTTCCGGAAAGCGATTTTTCACCGCACGTGCATCGCACTTTTTTATCTCTCGTTCTCTCCGCCTCTCCCTGCCCTCTCTCTCTCTCCCTCTCTTCTCTCGACGCTCGAGTTTAAGCGACAGAATTAATAATGAAAAATAATGTCGCGCAAGAGCAGCAGCAGCAGCGCAGCGGCAACTTGTCAGCGCAAGAATCGCCGTAATCTCTGCGCGCACTCAAGATGTGCTATATATATAGGGGCGCACCTGCGCTTCCCCGGAGACAGAGGCCACGCGAGCGCGTACAGTAACACATGCACACCTTGTTCTTTTTTTTCTTTCGACACCTTTTTGTTTTTAGTGGGACAGGCTTGTTCCCTTATTCGCACCGCGCGTGTTATACTTTCGAGCCACTCGCGCGCGCTCTCGGTCTCCCTCTGGCCCTCTCACGAAGTTTTCTCTATTTGCGGATTCGCGTGCATATGAGCTGCGGCTAAAGGGGCTAGCACGCGCAAAAGAGGTGCAAGAAGGAAGGCAGGAGAGAGTAAAACGCTTGGGAGACAGAAGTGGATGAGGGGCAAGAGCTATAAGAGAAAGATACGGCCGTCAAGGGGAAGAATGAAGATGAGGGAGAGCGAGAGAGGAAAAAAGAGAGCAGGCGATACATGCGCCAATGTGTATATATATACATGTAGTGTGGTGCGCGTGCTGTGAAGATGAGACGCAGCGGCGCAAAAAAGAAACATCAAAGTATGCGCGCGCGCGGCCGGCTACGAGCGAGAAAGCAAAATACGCGCAAGCTCTGGCGACGCTAAAATTTGTTGAGATGTCAAAAAAGGGAGAAGAGAAAAAAGACTCGACTGAAGAGAATAATTACGCGAATTCGCGGTACGCTAGCTCAGTTCCTTTGCGGCGAGCGTACGTCGCTAAAAATCATCGGGAGCTGCGCGCGGGTATGCACGTCCTCTCTTTCTAAAGAAAACGAGCCTTTTTGATCCCCCGGGGAAGTAAACTTTGGACGTTAGTATTTATTAGAGAGTCTTTTTTGGAATAAGCTAGAATTGTGTTTCCTATAATAATGTCTATGGCGAAGTTTGTCATAATTGTTGGAGAAATTTTTATACTGGGAATCAATTATCTTGTATTTTAATTAAGTTCGTAGTTAAATTCTTCTTTATAAGATAAGCGCAGTGCATATTTCACTGTTAAATTTGTAAATAGGAATTACAACTGTTACAAGAAGCGTATTATAATCTTTTAAATTCAAAAAATTATTTATATTTAACTACCTATAAATATTTGTGAAATTTATATGTAAAAATTGAAAAAAAAATTTTTTCAATGGTCAGTTTACTATTTTTATACGCAAAATAAAAATCTATAGTTGCGAAATAAGGGCTAAAATACAAGATAATAATGTGTGATAATATAGTAAGTATACATGTTAAAAAAGCATTGGTCCCAGCTATAATGTTTTTTTACAAATGCGCAAAATTGATTGCTCCAGCTTGGCTGTTTATTCAGCTTATTTATTTAGAAATTTATAACTGGATGTGTGAGGTGAAACTAAAAAAAGTACACGTGAATAACCAACAAAAATATCAATAGCTGCATTTGTCCTGCCTCCAATCCACGGGTATGTGTGCCATTGAAATTGCGATTCATCTAGATTGCTTCAAAGCTTGTCACGATTGTTGACAATCAGGATTTGGTAACTGATGAAGCTTCGTATGCTCGCGCTGCTGCTACTGATATCAGCACGCGCGCTTCCTGTCTCTTTTCAGCGCGTGCTACCAGAGGGAGACAGAAATAATAGACGCGAGACAGACAGTGTGTGTGTGTGTGTGTGTGTGTGTGTGAGGGAGAACAAACTGCACTGCCATGCTCCAACCAAAACTAACGAGTCTCTATACATTTCAAATTTTCATATCGAAAAATTGCCATAACAAGAGTGCGCTTCGTTTCTGGAAATTGGTTTATCAAACATTACCCCCTCACTTTGCATACGTTTACGTTTCTATACACGTGATCACACGCATGCGACAGCCAGACTGTTACTTAAATATCGCTGCTGCTTGTAACTTCGTTAATTAATTAACTAGCAATAAGTACTATAGTGCTCCAGAGGACGCAATATTATTTTCTGAAAACTAAGAAACACGCTGGTTGACTCGACCGAGCGTACCATATTTACTCATCCGTTTATTTAGATTCGGCAACGAAAATGGACACTGGCTGCTATGGCAATGCTCTCTCTACGGTAAGTTCACGCATAGTTCATAACTCTTGCGGGAGCATGGCTACAATGCAAAACTCGTAATGCGCCGAGGCACATTGAATGAGGGGCGAATATTTAAAGTGCCGCGATACTCTGGCCAAACATTTCGACTACCAAATAATATTTTCGTTTCCACTTGAATGCGGTCTGAGTGAGTCCACAACTGAAATAATTCGCAAAGTCATTGCACTTTCTTTTTTATCGCTTTTTAACCAAATTTATTACGTCAATAATGATACTATTTTACTTATTTGAGTGAGTTTGGTTTACAATCCCGACTTATATGGAATCTCTTATATAATATCTATATTTCTTGTGAGCAACGAAGGATTTATACAGCAGTAATATATATTTTTATGTAATAATATGTAAATAACTTATATGAAATTATAAATGAAAATGTAAACTTTGATAATTACAAATAATTGGAACAGAGAAGGATCATTTAAAACATTTTTTTTATGTTACAATTTTCCATACAATTCGCGTATTTCATATAATTTAAGGATTTTTCATATTTACTTTGAAAAATACCGTATAAAATTTGTATATATAAAATACAAAAGCGAATTTCGTATTAAAGTCAATGTTCATATTATGAAATAAATGCTATGTTTTTACATCATATTTGTATTATTATGTAACTTGCATTTGGAGCCGAATGGAGCGCTTCCGTGTTTTTTAATTTTTATGTAAATATTCAAGTTTAATTGAAAAAAAAATTTTTTCTTCTCTTCTCTTATATATGTTATGTAGATATATTAATATACCTATCAAGTAAAGTATTAAAAAAGTTGTCGTTGGCATTGACCAAAGAAATCACTAAATTCATGAAGCTAATTCATAAAATCACAGCTAATTATTACATACCTTTTTATTTCAAAATAATTTAAATTTGATGACCGTCTTCGTGTACATTATTTCTTTGAGTTATTCGAGAAGCTGCACTTCGAAGTGAGTTCATGTAAGTTTCAATTTGGTAGACTACGATAAGAAACCCTCCGCGTATTCTAATCTCGAATCATTTCCACTCATACACGTGCCGCGAACCACCGGATCTTTTCTGCCATTATTTGTTACCTCCCGAATAAGTCAGAAGGCCCAGTGCATATTATTACCAGCAATTACGTGTAATCGAGCTCGTTATGGTTTCAGACACAACCGCGCAGGCTGGCCTCGCACTGGGGGAAAAAGAGAGAGGGAGAGAGAGAGCTTGATGGGCCAGAGAGCGCGCGGACACGATGAAAAGCCAAAAGCTCAAAGAGGAAGGTACAGGAAAGGAAGCCGTGAAAGAGGTAGCACGCGAAACAGCTAGGAAAAGAGAGGGAAAGAAAGAGAGGGAAAGAGAAACTGGCTGGGTGGCAACTGCGGCTGCTGCTGGTAATGGGAAACGAATTCACGTTTCCCGGGAATTTTTTTATTCATCGCTCGCAAATTGTTCCTCCTCTGCTGCCGGCTGCGGGAATAGTCTCAACCTCGCGCCCGTCCACTCATTAACGCGCCTGCGAAGAAGCGAGCGCGAGGAAAGCCCGTGTCTTTCTCTCTTTCTCTCCTTCCTCTCTCTCTCCCTCTCTCTCTTTCCCGTTTGTCCGGTGCTGTAACGAAGCTACACCGGCCCGAGTCCATTAGTTCGTTAGGTCGGCGCGATTTTATTCCGGCCGGAAGGGGGAGCCGCGGCGCCGCTATAGGAACAGTCGCGGTGCAAGAAAAAAAGCGAGCGAGTTGCTAGAGGCGGGTGGTGGACAAAAAGGAAAATACAAGCTTCACCTGGTAGATTAGCATGAATTACTGGCAGTGCACGTCGACTTAGAAATTTTATCGCGGTACCATCATTATAATTCGTCGAAGAAGTTAAATTTGCTAGGAAAAGTTACTCGGATAGTGAGCGAGCAAGCTAGCGCTGGGTGATATGTTTAGCGACTTTTTTCACGTCTTCCATATGTGCGCTACCTCGCGTTGTCATTTTATCCGTCCTGTTTGTTTTTCTTGCTGTTTCGATAGTCTATTGGAACTAGCCGTGCGTTAATTCGATACCTTTGTTGTTTCTTTCCATAATGCCGTTTTTGTGATTCATTATTGGGAAAAGTTTCTTTTCCATAAATGGTTTGTACGAGATGGAGCGCACGCCCGATACGACAGTGTTTACGGTATTATTCAAAATTTTGTGATTGAAAAGAATTCATTTTTAATTGATCATTTATAGAATTGATCTAGATTACGGTTCAATAATAGTAGTAAAAATTGAGCCACGAATTTGTTATTACATTTAAATTTTTTGAAAAACTATATTTTTATTTTAATAAATTTTTAATTGATTATGATTAAATATTTATTTCTTTTTAATAATCACTCAGCTGTATTCATTAATTATATTTTTTATATAATTCTTAAATTTGCCAATATCGTTGCTTCCCAACCAAAAGGCGTTATCTCAAAGTCTATTTACTATTTTTTCTCCTACCTTAAAAAATGACTGACCAATTAATTTTTATACATTCTAAAGCCTTTATAATATTAAATTACCCTTTATTTTTTGTTAATTTACGTGTGGTTTAATTCACCATTGGTGGTGGTCGATATAAAAAGACGCGAACGAACTCATCGCGCGAAATAATACTTTCTTCAACTGGACTCCCAAATGCTTTTTCTTAAACAAAGAAATGAATTGAGATACGTAAAAAGTTTTAAGATTATTTAATCTTTACTCGTGTTATTTCTCGACAACAAAAAAGTAGTTTTTTTTTAATACTTCTCAATGCCCCATTTAATATATGTATATATAAAGCCATTATTGCTAATTATATTATTATACAAACAAATTGAATCATAAAAAATCAATTTTGTTAAAAGCGAAATTAAGATTTTGTATATTTATCTGTGAAATTCTTGTCTAACGCTTTGGTATAAATTTATTCATCGCATTTATGAAGCAGGTAAACATTTTTATTGAAAATTGCTTTTTTAAACCACAACATAGCTCTTGATAGAAATCTGATAACCTTTTTAACTGCAACTTCTTCAATAATTCAATTTATTGACTTTAGTACCCTGAATGAAAAATCTATAAAACCTAAATTCCTATCAATAATTAAAATTTACATTATTTTTACTGAAAATTATTAATACTAATGAGAATTTGGATGATTAATCTATAAAATTACATATTTTTATTTCAATATATTGAATTCTTATTGTTAATACTTATATATATAAAAGTACAATAAAAATATTTATTCTGAAATCGCAATATAGTACTCAAACTCAACACTCTTTTTAGCTCTTGTTTTTGTACCCAACAGTACTTAAACCGGTCTGACAATCCTCTTAAGAATGTACTTTCGAACGCTCATTTATCGAAACGTTCTCGCATTAGTCCGCTCACTCGCCGCCTGCACCGGATATTATAATATCGGATCGGCAGCAACCGTTTGCACTCGCCTGTATCTATATATATATACGTACATACACACAGTAGCCTCCCGCCTCACACTGGCGTTACCGCAACGTCGCTTCGCCTTTCGCGGTTTCCTGAGTTTCATTTAAATCTCGAAATGTGTCGAGAACGTAGCCTCGACGTCGGCAGCCCTTACGGCGCGCGCGCGTTTTCTTTCCTATACTCTCGACTTTGCGCACATGCCAACTTTTGATCGAGTTTCGTTTTGCCGCATATCGCGCGAAAACTGTCAGAACCTGGACATAAAACGCGCGGGAAGAGAGTATGTGGCGCGATGTGTCGGAAGAGTTAAGATTTCGATTGATTTCTTCGCGAAAATGTTTCGCGAGGGCGCGCTTTCTATAGGTATGTGTATGTGTGCGCACGCTCACTTTCTCCTTAGAAAGAATGCAATTCTGAGAGATTTGGTATATTTTCTTAACGGCTTAATCTAATATCTGTTAATTACGATAATAAATGAAGCAGCAAGTATTTATATCTTTTTATAATTCTTTTGTAATTAGTATATACTAACTAAATTACATGCAGATAATAATAAAAATAATTGTTTTTCACGAACGTAAATATATAATAATTTCATTCCTCGGTAAAAATATGGTATTACCAGCACATAAAATACACGGAAACGTCAATAGAATGAGAAACATAAAGCCTGAAATATTATGTTCTGATTTCTTTTATATATTTTCTCAATTGGGTTATTTAGTCTATTTATTCTTTTCTTACAAAAACACCAAATAAAATTTAATTTATTAATATTAATGGATGTATGTAATGGATAGAAAATTTTCATGGAATCTTTTAATTTTAAACATATTTAAATTTATTATTAAAAATTGAGAAATTTAATTAATTTCATTCTTTTGTAGTCTCTGTAAAATGTTGGCAATTTTTGTCGAATCATCCTGCTTTTATTCAAGTTTCAGTCTGAAATTAAATCGGATCGAAGCTTTAATAAAAGAATCGTGCTAAAATAAATATGAATACACTGTTTTTCTTAGTATCGAGCTTAAAATAGATGCAGAATGGAAGGCCTTGTAATTATCAAAAATTATGCAGAACCAGTATCGCGGAGTTTTAATTAAACTTTCGTATAGCGCGGCGATGAAAATTCCATAAGACAATCCGGTAGCAGACAGCAGTAGCAGCAGCTGTTTTTGTTATCATTGCTTTACAATCGCGCGCGCACAGCTCTTCAGAATACCGCCTGATTACTTCAAATGAAAACACGGGTAAAAAAAACTTTTATTAACGAAAGACCTCGTCGTCCTCCCTCGATCGCCTTGTTTTTAATCACGCGCGTCCTCTCCCTGTCAACGACGTCTCCCTCGAAAAGGGTCACGATTGAAATTCAGCAGCGGATCGAAGTCATTTTCTCTACCTCGCATTCTCTTCGCGTTCGCTACTTGCAACGCTGTCTCTATACGGTGGAGATAATTTTGTGCACAGACGCACCGATGCGCGCCGGAGAGTGAGCGGAGGTTTATCAATTTTTTTGATCCTTCATAAAATTTCCTTTTATTTTTGCCGCACGTTCTCCCATAAAAACCGAGCGATAAAGCCGCAAAGAGCGAGGGACGAATCAAAAACAGAAAGAAAGCTTATTGCGTTTATATTTGTTGTATCCTTTATTACGGCATCACCTTATTTTGATCCACTGGTCTGGTAGACGGGCGGAGAGCTCGCTCTCTCTCCCCTGGCGAATAATGGAACTTGATAAAACCCACGGAGAGAAATGAGCCAGAGCGAGAGAGAAAGAGAGGGAGGGTGAGAGCCGCGCGACATTGGAGGGTAGGGGACGGAAAATGCAGAAGCGGGAAAGAGTGAGGCAAAAGGAGAGGTTCGAGGATCGGGAGAGAGAGAGAGGAGGGGAAGGAGAGAGAGAGAGAGGAGATGCAGCACGCGCGTGCTACTGGGCCAACGCCGACTACTACACTGTGCGACGAGGTACGGAGAGAATGGGCTCGCGAGGGCAAAATTATCGCGGTTATTGGCCAGAGTAAAATCCTCACGGCCAAGACCGTAAAACCGTTTTCGGAGAGACCGGGAAATCCCCCTTTTATGAATGTGGCGGGGTGGAGCCGAGATAGTCTCGACCGGAGAATGAGATAGAAACGCCGAGGGACGATGGGGGGCAGGAGGGAAGAAAGAGAAAGAACCGGAGACAAAAGGATGAGCGTCAGCGTTTGGACTGATTAGGTACATTCTTTTCGCGAATAATCTATAATTCCGATCCGCCGCGGTTTTATTCAGTCGCGGTAGCTGCGCGGCGAGTGTTGATGAGTCGGCGAGGCCCTGCGGGCAAAGCCAGATGACGTTCCGATTCTTTTGTGCTATCTCGATCTTATTTCAAAAGATTTATGTTAAGTCGGCTTTAATTTCCTTTTGTCACGACCGTAGCGTAGCTCTAACTGTAAAAACGTGCCTCAGCGTCCGCCGGGGCCTTTAATCACTTTTTCCTTATTGTGATAAACAGTTAATGCGCGGCCCACTCTGTAATTGTGTATCCGTATTCAACCTCAGTTTCTCGAAAAATAAACTGTGTACTTAATAGCTATTATGGCCAATTCATCGTTTATTCCGTGGCCGTTTGTTATAAGTCTTATTGTTTAAAATTTATCAATAGAAACCGTAAAACTATACTCTGAGTTCATGAAAAATTTTAATATAAGACCTATTTAACTGCTTATGCATGACAAAATTTTTAAAATCTTTCACTTAATTGAGTAAATTTTCTTATAAACATGTTATGTATGAACTGATAAGTGAACATAAGGCTGAATAACAAACTAGATTTGAATATTTCACCAAAAGTAAAAAGTGGTATACTCGAAAGACTAGACCACCATATATGCGTGTATTTTGGCCACCTAAACATGACTCCACGGTCAGAATTGGTCTACCTCGTCCGAATTTTAAGATGTCTAAAATATAACATTTCGGAGATATCTTAAAAAACAAAGCGAAAACAATTTTGTTATTTATTTTTTCTACAAAATAATATAGTTTACCTTGTGCCGCTGAAGACGAACTTTGAATCATCACTCAACCACTGTTTTTCTTCAAGATCTAAATGTATAGCTTTTGAAATATAAATATTAAAGAGCTATGTGGGAATTTTTAAAATGCATATTTAGATTTCGGAAAAAAAAATTACAGAAAGAAAAAAATGTTTTACTTTGTTATCTAAAAATTTTTTAATCACGTTTAGGGGACCAAAATACACGCTGCAGATATGGTGGTCTAGTCTTTGGAATATACAACTTTTTGTCTTTCTATGGGCCCATGTCATTATTATCAACATTATAGAACACGTTAGTTTCTAAGAATTAATTCTCTGATCAGATGGAAAATTAACCAGTTCTTAACCACGAATTATTGTGATAATAATTTATAATAGTTATTGGTTTGAAGATTTCATGAAAAATTTTAATATAAGACCTATTTAACTGTAATATAAGAACTATTTAATAAACTGTATTTATTTATAGTTACAAATTGATGTTTTTATAATTTACAATATGTATATTAATCTATCATAATTAATATTAAATGCATTAATCATCAAATATCTGTGAATACACCGATTTACGCAGAATAGTGAAGGAAGTGCTGCTACATAATAGCTAGGTCTCGTTACACTACTGGCTACCTGACACACGCAGATATCAAATTCGAGATAGTCGTACAGTTGTACATCGTAACCTATGTCAGTCTGACAATAAATCATGGCTTTGGCTACTACACGACAATGGTCATGTTTATCGAACATTTGCACATAATTGAATTAACAATAAATGTGTAACATTGATCACATGAACAAATTTATTCATACATATCTTATTTGGAAAAGAATTTGTTAGTATTGAATCTACAACAAATATTAAGTTTTATAATAAAAAACTATAATTTAATTTTAATCGTGAAAAATGATATTTTTCTAATGATAATAACATAATTTAAGTTAGCAACACAACTAAATTCAGTTTTTATACCTTCGTAGAGTACATTGCAATTCTAGATTCTTATATTCAATAGGTATATGATTTGATATATCGGCATTTAAGTGTTCTGAATAAATATTCTGATTCTTTAATATTTAGATTATATTACTCAATCATTTCATTTTCAGCATCCAGGTGACGAAATATCGATAAATCCATTAACTGCAAGCATAAATGAATATTCCAGCGTTCAGCGAAATAACTTATTTGTCAAAGTGCTAACGAAATAGTAACTTTTCAATGCATTATCGTAATAACACTCTTTTCTTCTAACCCAATTATATACTTAAATGAAATATTCAGTTTTATCTTATTATAGTTATTATTCACAAATTAATATATCATTATAAGTAATAGTTACGTGATGAAAAGTTCCAAAAAATTATCTAGCAATTTAACAACCATTAAACGGCTTCATTTATATTGGTTTAAAGAGTAAATGAAAACTATAATTATAAAATGTAATTATTTAAATGCTTATTTCATTTCACCCTTTTAAATCCATTAAAAGCTTTACGGCAATTTGAATAATAGCTTCTATGCGATTAATTAAGAATCAGGAAGGTAACACATTAGCTTTTAGTGTAATAGACATTCAAAAAATGCCTCGTTGTCGAATGTGCAGATGCTCTTAAAAATCCTAAAAGTTTACATATTAGAACGCGTTATTGTAGGTATTTTTAAAAGCTTAGCGAGGTCGCATGCGCTCCATCAGCGAACGGAACTGTCACCAGACATGAAAATTCCACGCTCGCGTATACGTGCTCTGGCCTTTTTCTCTCTCGGTGCTTTTGGATTTAATGGGCTTCCGCTAATTCTGTGTAACACCAAATTGTAACTGTCGAGCGTCGTTACATTGTGCTCTCGCCAACCGCGCGCCCCCGGTATAGCTCGATGGCCGTTCGACGAGCCCAATCTGCAATCCAATTTTCGGTATTACTTTACTTCCATATGGAAAGTTCACCATCCCTCGTCGAAAGGATTTTATTGTATTTCACACGCTTTTTTCAAACACAGACCCGTACATATACAAAATAAGCTTTACGAATATTTTGCATGAAATGCCTGACAAATACATAGTATGCGCTTTGGTAAAGTCAACATCAATTATTTATTGATGTGGAAGTTTTTATTTTATAAAAATATCTTTCGTAGATATCATTTTTTGTTTGCAAAATTATTATAAACAGCTAGTTGATAAGTGAAAAAATTGATTAATTTTTTAGTGAATATTCGCATTTTATTCAGTAAAAATTTTATTCCACTGTTTCAATAAGTGGATTTTCACTAAAGTATTAGTAAATTTTTTTCACTTCTTTGCACGAGTGAGCGAGTTTTCTTTCATTTGTTATCTATTTTACTAAACTTATTGAAACTAAGGGGCGCAATGAACTATAATAAAGTTTATGCATGGCTTATGAAAACATATTTGTTCTCATTTAATGGTCAACATCGACTATTTTGATTGCATTCAAGTCTTTTTTATCGTTTATTTAGGTCTAATTTGTAAAGAATTGATTCTACTAAAAATTTCGATAGGAAAAAGTTTTGTTTATTAGACTCAAAGTTACACTAACAAAAAGATTTTTTTTATGATTTTTATGTGTGCTCTCATTTATACATTTTAAAATGGATTCTTCTTCATATAGAATCGCCAGTTTCGTGCAATATGAAATGTGATCTCTGTTAATTTTGATTCGATCATTCAAAATATCCTAAGGTATCCGTGGAACTTGATACTATAGACATAAGTCTATCAATACATACATCGTCAAAAATACTCAAACGGGGTTTTTAACAATCCAAAACAATTTTTTAGCTATAAAATATTGGGTTTACAGGTGTTCACGATGGTAAAAATATAAGGTTCTCCTGAATAGCCGTCGTACCTAAAAAGATGAATAATAAGAGTAAAATCACTTCTCTATCAGATAAAAAAAGATCTAATAAAATCAAATAAATTATTTTCACCAAAGTTGTGTTTAAATCCTTCATTCATTTACTGTTAAGAATGTAAGAGCGCCGTGAATGTCCAATTTTCGATATTCATTTTATAGCAGATGCGTAATATAAACGAGATAAATAATGCAATGGGAAATTATTATGCTTTGACAATTTCACTGCGATTTTTATATTCAAATAAAAATTTTATTTACGAAATTAATTGATCAGGTTAAGAGAAAAATTTATATTTCCGAATCTAAACAAATTAAAAAAGAATGATTTAATATTAATAAAAAGTATAGGTAAAATGAAAAGAATAATATTTATGTGTATAAACTGTCATTATATAATAAAAATCGTATATGCAGATTCATTAAAATACTTAATATTTGTATTTTAGTATATGTGCAAATCCAGCGAAATCTGCGACGAAACCCGAAATATGGTTTTGAAAATTTTTTTTAACACACCTACCAGACCTAGTTTTTCTCGTTGTTTGTAGTATATATAAGAGAAGTTCGTGGTTGAACAGGGTCCATCGAATGGTATACTTTTTCTAGAACAACTTCTTACTTTTTGAGAAAATGGCAAAAAAAGCCCTTCTCTTCAAACCTCAGTTATTTAGCCCAGAAACGATCAACTTAAAATTTCAAAATAGTATATTACGACACACGGCCAGTAAAATAAGAAATGTCTCAGATCACGTGTAATTGTCAGCTGAGGCGAAGCCGAGGTTGTATACTATTACACTGTATACTATTATTATACTGTATACTATTTTTCTGTTTGACGGTGCCGGAAAACGGCAACTTCTTTTCGTGCAGCGGCCAGGAATTTGGCGCTTTGCGGCCGGAGGACAAAAAAAGAAATTAAAACTATAAAAATGAGCTTCAATTTCTTATTTAAAAATTGAAAAATGTTGACTCCTTGAAAAGTTACAAGGGTTTGAAGTTGAACGTTGAAAAGGCATAAAAAAGGTCAGCCCTGCCTATTCCAGCGATTTGTGCATTTTTATGCCTTTTCGACGTTCAACTTCGAACCCTTGTAACTTTTGAATCAATCAACATTTTTTAAATAAAAAAAGAATTAAAGCTCTTTCTTTATAGTTTTAATTTTTTTTTTTTAAACTTTAAGCAGATCTTTTCTGGGCTAAATGGCTGAGGTTTGAAGAAAAGTGCTTTTTTTGACATTTTCTTAAAAAGTAAGAAGTTGTTCTAGAAAAAGTATACTAACACTGCAGCGAGAAGAAGGTATAATACATCTAATTGCTTATCCATAACAACAACTTTAATTGCCGATGCGATGTTTTCTCCTGATAAGATTTGGCTGCTTTACGCAAGAAAAAAAATGTATGTGAATGCGTGTGAGTTCAAAAGAACCGAGAAAGAGCCATTGGGATAGGTAATTCCGAGAGCGCTTGTGGGTAGTTGCTCGGATGACCGCTAGGTGGTCACTGCTTGGTACAGTCCTAAAGCGTGTCTAGCTTAATCCTCATTGACAAGTCTTAGTGAACAACTCCATAGCGAAACGTAATTTTCTTTTTTTGGCCTCCCGTAATTATAAATAAAAAAAAATACTTTCGAATACTAATATTATACTATAACATTCACTTAATGAAAATAAATTGTTTATTTTATTAACTGGATATAAATCTGAATAAGTACTCGATTTGGCCACGAATCACAATGAAAAAATAATTGTTTACTTTTTACGATTTTAATGAAATTACTTATACCTATTGGTAAATATATCAATAAAAGTTTGATTGAATCCCCTATTACTTTTGAAAAAATATTAAATTCGAAATCCGGAAAAATTTTAACTTGCTCTAAAAATTCAATGAGGATTTTACTGTTATCTTAAGTGGATGAAAAATGTCGATAAGGACGTTCCTTGGGAAATAGTTTTCGCATATGTGATAGTAGTGGTAAGAGAGGAAATAAAGAATCTGGCTTTACTTTAATACCCGGTTTGCTCTACTTTCTTCTTTTTTTTTGTTTGTTTCCTCGTAAATAAATTTTTTTATTCGTATGTTATCATCCATTTCGATTTATATATATTTAAAATAAATAATCACTGTTGTCTTATAGAAGAACGTGTTTATAGTTTTTGACAATTGTTTGATTAATATTCTTCCAAGCAGTCACTGATCGAATTTTTTTTTTACCCCAAGATGACACCTTGGAATTTTGTTACAAAAATTTATCTTTTTATTCTATAGACTACTTAGTATTAGATGTTGAAACAAAAATTTTTAAATTTTCAGTGAACTTTGAAAAAATGTTTTTATAATATTATGGATCCAGTCTAATACTGGATTCAATAAGTAGGTGTTTTGAAGGCCAAGACTCATCCTATATCTAGTTACTTATGAAAAAGCTTAAAAAATCGTTGTTCCACTATTCTTTCTCTCTCCTATTTTATTGAAATATTGTTAATATGATTTCTGGATATGGCTGGTGGAAATATAATGTAAATAGATACACTGAGAAAGAAGTTGATTGATTTAATTAAATCTGCATTGGAATATATTATAGACAATTAAATAATTTTATTGAAACAAAAATATTTTACTTTGATTCAATGCATATTTTGGATTAATGAAATATTCATTTAATTTAATCTAATATTTTTGTTTCAATAATAATTATTTAATTGTCCGTATTCTAATGCGTGTTTTATTGAGTCGATTAAATTATTTTCTCAGTGTAGTTACTTCCATATAGTTATATAATATATCTTTCGCTAATAAGTTTTCATTGTATTGTATTCAGGTCATGAAAGACGTTGAGAACGCGAGATAGTTGTTATTATTAAAAGGAAAAGTTTTGCGACACAGAGTTCGAGATCGAAAACTAAATGGATTCTCTTGATAGGCATAGCGTTCACAACGAAGAAACAGTAGCGAGCAAGCAAGTTTCTGAATAAGGCCTTCAAACGAGAGCGAAAGGGTTACGGAGAGGAGAAAAACAAGAGCACAAAAAAATAAAAAACCTTTAGTTTTCTTTTTCTTTGTCCACTAGTTCGGCCGGCTGGATGATCGCTAAGTTATCGACGGCCGAGCTGGGGCGCAAAACTTTGCCTCCGCGCCAGTGAAGAATCGCTTCAGCGTACACGCTCGCAACGAAACTCCCCGACGAAAAGCGGGCCAAGAGGCAAACCGTACCGGATGTAATTACTTGAATACGTTCCGCTTACGTACAAGTGACGCCAGGGGAGAGAGCGAGTGCGTCCCGTGATGCGCTTTTCGCAGTTCACAGAGCCAGAAAATGGCCGAATCACCCAGCTTCTTTTTACCTCTCTCTCTCTCGCACTCTCTCTTTCTCTCTCTCTCTCTCTCTCTCTCTCTCTCTTTCTTCTTTCCTCTTTCTTCAAACCGTGTGAGTCCCGCTTTTCCCAATGTCCTGCTTTTCCTTCTATATATATATCAATCTTCTTAGTTCTTTCTTCGATTCGCGCGAACGTCTTCGCGACGCGTCTACCTCTCGCCGCTTCTTTGCGCGTCCTCCTCGCAATAATTTCATCGGAAACCAATTCCACTGTGAGAGCTGAAGATAGAAATGTGCGTTGGAAAATAAGATTTTTCTAATTTTATTGTCTAGTGAGAAAAAACAGTCCAATTCGCCATAGCCGTTTGATATAGAGACGAAGATAGTTTCAGGACAGTGTTTTTATGATTTTCGTTTCCATTTCGCAGTATTTTTAGCTGAAGTAAAAGAGTGATTTTCATCGGGGTTTCATCTCGAATCACCGTGATAACTTATTGATTATATTTAACTTTCTTTTAAAAACTAGTGTGTTGTATTTATTCAAATATTTGTTACCATATTGTATAAAAACGGAATTAAACAGTTTTTTCTGTTTCAACCATCATAATAACACATGTAAAGATTAACCAATCTTTGCAAATTATAGCTCAAAAATAGGTTTTTCCAATCTATATTGAACAAGTTTCTTGTTCTAAATAAATAGATAACATTATTGTAACAATAAATTGAATACGTCCCCTAGTAGAAATCCAAAACATTTTATAACTAATAACTGACCATTTATATTTGAAAATTGCTATAAAATGGGAATTTCTCTTGTCAAGTTTCATTCAGATTAAAAAATAGAATGAGTTTTTCGAAGACAATCACAAGCTAGTTCTTGAGTATTTTAAAGGTATTAAAACTGATCAGTTTCTTTAATCTGGAAATGGCTAATATAAGGCTTGCTGTTATGACAAGGAGTAAGAGAGACAGAATCAGATGGAGAAAGAAAAGTTTTGCTGAATTATTCATAGATGGAGTATAACAAATGAGTTTTTAGTTAATGTTATTTAGTTACATTTTGGTAAGACATCCAATGTACTTTAATACTCTTTTTCAAAAATACTAATAATCATAAAATAAGAAATATTTTAACATAATCCGTATTCAAATTAAATAAATCGTCGCCTGGCAGGTAAAAGGTTACAACTCGGTGTGGCGCGTAAGAAGGTTACAACTCGGCTCGGCGCGTAAAAAGGTTACAACTCGACTGCTTCGATTTTCCTTTGGTGTCTGAGTTAAGAAAAGCTGTGGAAATTGAAAGAATTCGAGCTTTCATGCATCATATAATAATTATTTCCCAAAGTATCTTATTTTGTAGGAAATTGAATTTTATAAATTATTTTATCTCAATATTTTATATTTAAGACATTGTTCAAAGCTTTTTAGACGCTGAGCCGAGTTGTAACCTTCTTACGCGCCAAGCCGAGTTGTAACCTTTTTACGCGCTGAGCCAAGTTGTAACCTTCTTACGCACCGAGCCGAGTTGTAACCTTCTTATGCACCACGCCGAGTTGTAACCTTTTACCTCCCAGGCGACGAAATCTAGTAGGTAAAGAACAATAAGGTCCAAATAAGTAATTTTACTATAATTTTAGATCCATTCTAAAAATATTCGATATAATGTAAGCCTTTAAAAGTATTTATTTAATTTTGCTGTATCATACATATTAAAACAAAATCTTTTATAGAAAATTGTATTCTCTTTTATACATTATGGTGATTTCATCTATTGAGACCACAAAAAGAATATTAATCACTAGTCAGTGTTGCCTGTCCGTACGACCAGGGGAACAAAAGAAAATTTTTCTCTGCTTTGATAGAGGGACGTGCATTAGACGGCAAGGGATATTAAAGAGCTGGGTATATATGCTAGATGAAAGTAATACAAGCTCGAAGAATTTCATTAATCTTACTATTTCATTTACAATAAAATGTTTTAGTTGATATTCTCCTTGTTTAAAATCCATCATGACATAACATCGATTCGAAATAAAAAAAATAATGTTAGATGTATTTCGAGGCTCCTTATGGGTTAATGTTTGTGACTAATTTCAAGTTATGCTTTTCATAATAAAGAAACAAATATCAGCGTATGCGAAGTGCGCTTTGGTATAACAAGGGTGGATATTTGCACGATAGGTACTATTATTAAAATGAAGGATAGAACATTAGCTGCGTTTATTGGTACTCGCCTCGATAGCACCAGTTAATGTAATTTCATTAAAATTTGAAATGTAACATTATCTCGTTAGAGGAGATAATCAGTCTCAAAGTCCTGACCACTATTCCATCACTAAATTAATAAGTTTTTAAGCTTGTCAGGGAGCTTGAAGAAATCTAGCTTGCACGCCAGACAGACGCGCGAGACGTCAGTTGGAGGGAAGCGAGTTAATTAAAAAATTGACCATCGATTGTTCTTCTCTCCGGTTTTCCGCAATTTTGCGCTTCTCGCTTCTTCGAGAAGGGGGATGAGGAGGCCACGGCGGCGAAACTCAAGGCAGGCCACGAGAGGGGGAGGGTGCGCGTGAGAGTGGGGCTCTTAAAACGATTGCGTTTCGACAGTGACGAAGGCACGACGGTAAAAGAGTCGTTACACTACTTCGTTCACGGTGCTCGGAAGTTTTCGGCTAGAGGGCGGCGATGCCACGGCTATTGCGCAACTGGCGCGCCGAGGATCGAGTGGAGAGGAGGGCCGCGCAACTTGGGCGCGCGCGCGTAAACTTCCGGAAAAATCTCCGCTACTTTTATCTCTTCTTTTCTCAACCTGTCCATCCTTTTTCCGCCATCTTAACTCCTGCTCCTTTTTCTTGCTTCCTTCCACAATCTTTAATATTTTTCGTAAATAGATTTTTCACGAAAAAATACACAGCTTTCCTGTGATTGAATTTGTTTGAAAGTAAACGAAAAATTATTTGAATTTTCAAAATTGTTCAATTCTTTGTTACTGTAATTGATTAAAAAAGGATTATATGTTTCGAATTGTTCGCAGATACTTGCATATTAAAATAAATCAAAAACAATCAAAACGGAAGCTCACTAGTTTGAAAAAAAATTCACGATTACATTTCCTACTTTGGAATGATGAAAATTATTCAAATGCACTTTAGTTAGGAAGTTAAGAACTATTTGAGGGAATTTGAATTTATTGTGAACTTTTTTATTACGATACCGGCGATTAAATTCCATTTTATTTTCTATTTATAGTGAATAATCAAAGTTTCCATACTGTAACTAAATCATCATTTGGGTTCACATCATATACGTTTCAATTATTCATCTACTTCCATTGTTGAATTATATGATGCATATATTAATATTATACAAATTCGTTGAAGAATTTATTAACAGCTTTAACATGATTAGCTCATAAGCCTATCACTTTAACTTTTATACACAAATATTAATATTTCATGTTAATATGTCATACATAAAATTGTTTTAAGATGCGCGTATTATTAATCATTAGAAGAATAACAAGTTATGGATGTATCGATTATATGATTCTACTTGTTATAATTATCAGTTACGCAATAAATAATTTTAGATTGTTTTTCAATAAAAAATAAAAATTAATGTACCTTCGAATTTCATACGGATATACTTTAGGGGAGACACCGAACAATTGATTGAAATAAAAATGCCTGGAGGAAGAAAAAGGAGAAAAAGGGGACGGTACAGTGGAAGTTTGAGAAGATCGTGAGCAGCGAGTGCAAGAGGTACGGGATGCGAAAGTTTTGCTGCAGACGAACGTTGTATACTTCTTTCACGTTCGGTTTAAGAGAAAAACTTCCGGCCACCTCGTTATGGCGACACGTCGAGGCGTGCCTTCACAATAAGTGTCGCGCGAGCGAGTTTCAGCCTGCAAGCTATCAATGATAGATAATTTTGAGCTACTGTGCGAATTAATACTAGCGTTTCTGAGAAAGTATTGTTATTACGTTTACTTCATACATTTCGTAAGAGATAACGTACGAAGGCTGGCTAGTTCAAGCTAACGTAGTTGGTTTCTGTTAAGGAATCAACTGATTACTTTTCTAGTAATAATCTAATTGATTTTATTTGTGAAATAATGATTACTTGCATCAATAAATAATTGATTCGTAATAATAAATATATGTTTAGTTACTCATATATTGGATTATGAGACGTAAATACTATTTTAGTTCTTTAACACTAGCGTATGTCTGATATAATCCCTCTCGTACTACTGAATTTTGAATTATTAATAAAAGATAGTTCCACTTTAAAAACATCACTTAAATTTTGATGTACATAATTAATAGCATTCTTTAAATTATTCAATGAATATGGGAATGAATTTTTTTGAAACTAACGTAGCATCAATCATACTCCAAAATGAGTGGCCTCTTTTGTATAATTGATTTATTTATTGAATTAACTCCGTCGTAAGGGATTTTTCTAAGCTCTATAGGCAAAGATACGTCTCTCCCCTTCTCGGATTATGCTTTTTCTCTTTCCCAGAGCATAATTTACGAAATTTTGAATATAAAGCGAATCACATTTCTCGGCGCGCATGCATGTGAGGAAAAAATTTGAAATTCACATGAAGATTTCGAAAAATTACTTACGACAAGGAAGATCCTCAAGAAAAAGCCCAGAGTGCCGTCAGGGGGGTATAAGCCGAGCGCGTGTCCTTTCATACATACTGAATTAAATTGGTGTACGTACGTCGCGAGCGGGCTGTGCTCGGTATCCGGGTACCACAAAATTTGAAATTATAATTTTTAAACGTTCATCCCCCCTCGCACGAGTGCACATCTTTTGCGTGTACATACGGAGGTAGGTAGGTAGAGAAGGAGGGCGAGAAGGGCGAAAGAACGGGAGAAAGAGAGAGAGAGAGAGGGAGAGAGGGAGAGAAAGATAGATAGAGATAGATAGACAGCGAGAGAGAGAGAGAGAGAGAGAGAGAGAGAGAGAGAGAGAGAGAGAGAGAGGGATGAAAGGCCAAAGAAAATGAGAAATAGGTATAAATAGGCAGAGACGGACAGAGATAAGCAGAGTACAGACATAAGCGGACATAAATATATACACAGACATACGCAGATATACAGGCAAATGCAGGCAGAAACAGAGACAGGGAAAAATATGGATGTATATGTATTTATACGAAAGTAAAATCCATGTATACACTCGAGACAGAAAATTAATAGAGGCTTACGAGCACAAAAGTTACTGCGTCGAAAGAGTCATGCACGTGCGCGAGCTCACGGTATCTTCTTTTTGTTCTTACCGTTCTCTTTCTGACTCTCCTTCTGACATCGTTTCATCTCTCCGTTAGCACCATTACAAGTCCCTACGACAACAACGACGGCAACGGTGGTTTCTGTATATATATATACGTATGCACGCTTGCGGTCAAAGGAAAGTAAGAACTTACGGAAATCCTTTTGTTTCGAGCGGCTTTTCTTTAAGAAAGATGATATTTTTTATTAGTATGTTCTGATGGAATACAAAGAGTCACTGCATAGTGAAAATCCTTCTCAGCTTGCTCTGATTATTCGTAATGATAAAAATTATGAAGTATACAACGAAAGTTGCAATAGAAACAAATTTTTTCAATTCGTGTATGAAAAAGGCTCTTTACCTGCCTATAAACGAATGGGAAATCGGGCATTTCGAGCATCTAATTCTTTTCCTCTTAAGGTCGTCCTCTACCTAATGGCTTCTAAGGCCAAAATTACCTGAAAAAATTGATAAAAATTTAATTACTGCAAAATAAAGTATATGTATTACTAATATAACTTATTTCTTATGAAAAATCCCAGGAGATAGGTCTCTAAATCCACTTTATGCAGAATTATGTCATTTTAGAAAAATCA